>LR750410.1:28020-134579 GCA_902729485.2 Mus minutoides | reverse complement strand
GGCATTAGCAGATACATTCTCAAACGTTTCTACAAGCATAGGAATTATATGTTGGACATATAATCTGCACTGAAATCTCTAGCTGTATAGCCACACCCAGAACAGACAAAAGTGTGCACCTGATCACTTTGCTCACATGGACATATTAAATAGCCATCACAGTTTAAGCCCTTAGCAAGTTAGTATTGGTAGGATTGCAGATTTTAATTTTTCCTAAATTAAAGCTTTGAGATAAAGTGCATTTCCCCTAAATCCAGATGCTGGAGCATCTTACCAGCATGAAGACTGTCTAAGCACCTCCAAATCAGAAATGCTCCCGGCAGCCAGATACTACTCTGGCTCAGAGAAAATGTTTTAAGGAAGAAGAAAGTGATTTGATGTATCAAACCACTGAGTAATATGACAGAGCTGTCTGTCTTTTACTTTAATAACCTACCACTTTCTTAGTAGATGAGCCAGAACCAATTACAGCTATTACAATAATTGAATCATGACAAACAATTGACAAATGGGTTGTAATAGCCAGACCAATTGCCACAACTTAAAAGTCAGACTTCACGGCTGTCCTTCATGCTCTTCATTGTGTGCCTATGTTCTTCAAAAGGTGTGCAGTGGACTCTAGTAAATGACCTTACTGTACTGAACCCTAAGTATGCTCCTTACAGAGAGAGATGGCTAGTCCTGGTTACTCACAAGGAAAGAAAATCATTACCAAATTGCAAACTTGTTTTTTACAGTGAGTTTAGGGTGGTGTGTTTCAAAGAGAAGGAAATACGTTTTAGGTCATTCCTTCCTAGACATGTAATGTGAGAGCTATGCCTGCACTTGGCCACTGGAGCTACAAGGCCAGCTTGGTTATGTTAGTTGGCAGAAGCCCATGACCTGGCAAAATTCAATGATGCCCCATGAGTCTTCCCTGGATTTCTAAGCTGCCAAGTTTTTCTGTATAAGAAAGGAAGAAATTTCCATATTTATTCATTTTGTTTTACATGTAGCTGAGACTAGTCTTAATCGATGGGCATTTGAAGATAGGAAAATTGATTTAGTTCTCATTAAAAGTATGCGCATATTATTTTCTTTACAAAAATCATGAAAAGTACACATGTGTGATACTTATGCCATCAGATATTGTTCTTCGAGGAAATGTTACAGAACTGCTTGTTCAAATGCTTTGTGTATTTTATGCTTTGTATATGTGAACATTGCTAGATAAAAATTCTAAATGGAATGTTAATCACTGAAAAACAGTATCTCAATAAAAATATGTAAAATTCATTTTCACTGATACATATTTTTAAAAGTAATTTTAAACGTATATTTAGACTGATTTCAATTTTTAGTTTTCTAATTGGAGGCATTAAGAACCCATGCTGTTCATTAAGCATATATAGCTAATAACTACATCCTAAAATTGGTGTCTTACAGGAAGAGGTATGCCTGTAGCCATTAGGTAATGCCCTCAACGAAGACTAGAAATCAAACATGTAGAGAGTGCGTGGCATTTCTTGTATCTTCTTCTCCCACTCAGCTAATACCAAGGTAGTCACCACAATCACAATTATAAATAAAATTTTGCCTTAATAAATTGATCATACAAAGACTTGTTTTCTTTCAAAATCATTGATAGTGCTATGTTTTGTTCAGTCAGATTATTTGTGACTTAAATTCATTGTTAAGTCGTTGACATTGGGTTTCAAGTTAATCTAGCCATGTGATAACTGGGAATACAGCAACTATTATAACTTTGTTTCTGGGAGGAAATAAAGGCACAAGAAGGGAAACATCAGGACTATTTACAGCCAAAAGAAAATAAAGAGTCCTAGAACATAAAAGTTACTGGACAATGTTGAAAACGTGGAGTTGAGCATGCACTGGGACCTCTGAGGTAAGTTGGTTCTGTGATTAAGCAGCTTTCCTGACCTTCATCACATCCCAGCTTCCTTTGAGAAGGCCACACAGAATTAAAGCAGGATGGAGGGGTGCTACCCAGGCTCAGCGAGGTGCAGTGAGAAACGTGTACTTCCAGCTCCTATCACTCACATATCATATTCTCCTCTGCACTTTTCTCATGCTGCTTTTTCACTGTCGAGACTTTATCTGCTTCTATCATTCTATGTTTCTTTAAAACTTAGGTGTCTGTTACATAACAGTAAAAAAAAATATGATTTTAAAATGTATACCATAAAGCAATAATGCATTAGGAGGTGTTTTATTGATTGCATCCACCTGGACTATTATTAAACTAATTACTATAAAATTGTTGTCATCGGAAAAAGTAAACCTCAAGAGACCAGTCTGCTCATGTCAGCTGGAGGACTGAATGCAAATGGTGAGCAAGCAGACTGCAGAAGCAACACAGCTTCTGGGACAGGCAGAAGTGACACAGCTTCTGGGACAGACCCTTTTTCAGGCTCCAGACATCTGGGCACCTTCCCCACCAGAGGAGAGAAGTCCGCCCTGGAGGGCTCTGACCAACAGAGCAGGTGAGAGAGTCATCTTGTGTCCCAGGTGGCTCAGAGACCAATCTTTGCAGGTGAGCATGCAGACTGCAGAAGCAACATATCTTCTGGGACAGGCCCTGTTTCCGGCCTTCATCTTCAGCCAAGAGGCAGGTCTGAAGAGCAGATATCTGTGTACCTTCCCTGCAAGAGGAGAGCTTGCCTGAAGAGAGTACTCTGACCACTGAGACTCAGGAGAGAGCTGGACTCCCAGGACTGCTGACAGAGGCTAACAGAATCACAGGAGGAACAAGCTTCAAACAGAGAAAACTATAACGACTAACTCGGAGATTACCAGATGGCAAAAGGCAAACGTAAGAATCTTACTAACAGAAACCAAGACCAATCACCATCATGAGAACCCAGCCCTCCCACCTCAGCCAGTCCTGGATACACCAACACACCCGAAAAGCAAGTCTCAGATTTAAAATAATATCTCATGATGCTAATAGAGGACTTTAAGAGGGGCATTAATACCTCACTTAAAGAAATACAGGAGAACACTGCTAAAGAGATAGAAGTCCTTAAAGAATTACAGTAAAACACAACCAAACAGGTTATGGAATTGAACAATACCATCCAAGATCTAAAAAGGGAAGTAGAAACAATAAAGTAAATCCAAAGTGAGACCACTGGTCAGATAGAAACCCTAGGAAAGAAATCTGGAACCATAGATGTGAGCATCAGCAACAGAATACAAGACCTAGAAGAGAGAATCTCAGGTGCAGAAGATTCCATAAAGAACATGGGCACAACAATCAAAGAAAATGCAAAAAGATTCTAACTCAAAACATCCAGGAAATCCAGGACACAATGAGAAGACCAAACCTAAGGATAATAGGAATAGATGAGAATGAAGATTTTCAACTTAAATGGCCAGCAATTATCTTCAACAAAATTTTAGAAGAAAACATCCCAAACCTAAAGAAAGAGATGTTCATGAACATATAAGAAGCATACAGAACTCCAAATACACTGGACCAGAAAAGAAATTCCTCCCAACACATATTAATCAGAACAACAAATGTGCTAAATAAGGACAGAATATTAAAAGCAGTAAGGGGAAAAGGTCAAGTAACATATAAAGGCAGGCCTATTAGAATTACACCAGACTTCTCACCAGAGAAGAAGCCAGAAAATCCTGGACAGATGTTATGCAGACCCTAAGGGAACACAAATGCCAGCCCAGGCTACTATACCCAGAAAAACTCTCAATTAACATAGATGGAGAAACCGAAGTATCCATGAGAAAACCAAATTCACAAAATATCTTTCCACAAATCCAGCCCTTCAAAGGATAATAACAGAAAAACACCAATGCAAGGACAGAAACTACACCCTAGAAAAAGAAAGAAAGTAATCCTTCAACAAACCTAAAAGAAGACAGCCACAAGAACAGAATCCCAGCTCTAACAACAAAAATAACAGGAAGCAACAATTACTTTTCTTTAATTTCTCTTAAGATCAATGGACTAATTCCCCAATAAAAAGACATAGACTAATAAACTGGCTACACAAACAGGACACAACATTTTGTCGCTTACAGGAAACCCACCTCAGGGAAAAGGACAGACACTACCGCAGAGTGAAATGCTGAAAAACAATTTTCCAAGCAAATGATCCGAAGAAACAAGCTGGAGTAGCCATTCGAATATCGAATAAAATTGACTTCCAACCCAAAGTTAGCAAAAAAGACAAGAAGGAGGACTTCATACTCATCAAAGGTAAAATCAACCAAGATGAACTCTCAATTCTGAATATCTATGCTCCAAATACAAGAGCAGCCACATTCATTAAAGAAACTTTAATAAGCTCAAATCACACATTGCACCTCACATAATAATAGTGGGAGATTTCAACACCCCACTCTCATCAATGGACAGATCCTGGAAACAAAAACTAAACAAAGTACATGGACACTAACAGAAATTATGAAACAAATGGATTTAATAGATATCTACAGAACATTTTATCCTAAAACAAAAGGATATACTTTCTTCTCAACACCACATGGCACCTCCTCCAAAATTGACCATATACTTGGTCACAAAATATGCCTCCACAGATACAAAAATTTTGAAATTATTCCATGTATCCTATCTGAACACCATGGACTAATACTGATATTCAATAACACCATAAATAATAGAAAGCCAGCATTCACATGGAAACTAAATAACACTCGGCTCAATGATACCTTGGACAAGGATGAAATAAAGAAAGAAATTAATGACTTTTTAGAGTTTAATGAAAATGAAGCCATAACATACCCAAACTTCTGGGACACAATGAAGGAAGATCTAAGAGGTAAACTCATAGGCCTGGGTGCCTCTAAAAAGAAACTAGAGAGAACATACACTACCAGCCTGACAGCACACCTAGAAGCTCTAGAACCAAAGGAAGCAAATTCACCCAAGAGGAATAGACAGTAGGAAATAATCAAACTCAGGGCTGAAATCAACCAAGTGGAAACAAAAAGGCCTATTCAAAGAATCAACCAACCAGGAGCTGGTTCTTTGAGAAAATCAACAAGAGAGATAAACCCTTAGACAGACCAATTAGATGGCACAAGGACAGTATCCTAATTAACAAACTCAAAAATGAAAAACGAGACATAACAACAGAACCTGAGGAAATCCAAAACATCATCAGATCTTACTACAAGAGGCTATACTCAACAAAACAAGAAAGCCTGGATGAAATGGGCAACTATCTAGATAGATACTGGGTAGCAAAGTAAAATCAGGATCAGATTAATGATCTTAACAGTCCCATACCCCTAAAGAAATAGAAACAGAAATCAATAGTCTCACAACCAGAAAAGCCCAGGACCAGATGGGTTTAGTACAGAGTTCTATCAAACCTTCAAAGAAGACCTAATTCCAACTCTCTCAAACTATTCCACAAAATAGAAACAGAAGGTACTCTACCCAATTCATTCTATGAAGCCACAATTACTCTGATAACTAAACCACACAAAGACCCAACAAAGAAAGAGAACTTCAGACCAATTTCTCTTATGAATATGAATTCAAAAATACTCAATAACATCTTCACAAACCGAATCCAAGAACACATCAAAACAATCATCCATCATGACCAAGTAGGCTTTATTCCAAGAAAGCAGGGATGGTTTAATATATGGAAATCCATCAATGTAATTCACTATATAAACAAACTCAAAGAAAAAAACACATGATCATCTCGTTAGATGCTGAGAAAGTATTTGACAAAATCCAACACTCCTTCATGATAGAAGTCTTGGAAAGATCTGGAATTCAAGGCCCATACCTAAACATAATAAAAGCAATATAGAGCAAACCAGTAGCAAACATCAAACTAAATGGAGAGAAACTCAAAGCAATCCCTCTAAAATCAGAGTCTAGACAAGGCTGACCAATTTCTCCCTACCTATTTAATATAGTACTTGAAATTCTAGCCTGAGCAATTTGACAACAAAAGGAGATCAAGGGGGTACAAATTGGAAAGGAAGAAATCAAAATGTCACTATTTGCAGATGTAATGATAGTATAATAAGTGACCTCAAAAATTCCACCAGGGAACTCATAAACCGGATAAACAGCTTCAGTGCAGTAGCTGGATATAAAATTAACTCAAACAAATCAATGGCCTTTCTCAACACAAAGGACAAACAGATTGAGAAAGAAATTAGGGAAATAACACCCTTCAAAATAGTAGCAAATAATATAAAATATCTTGGTGTGACTCTAAATAAGGAAGTGAAAGATCTGTATGACAAGAACTTCGTATCTCTGAAGAAAGAAATAGAAGATCTCAGAAGATGAAAAACATGCCCATGCTCATTGATTAGCAGGATTAATATAGTAAAAATGGCTATCCTGCTGAAAGCAATCTACAGATTCAATACAATCCACATCAAAATTCCTACTCATTTCTTCACTGAGTAAGAAAGGGCAATTTGTAAATTCATCTGGAATAATAAAAAACCTAGGATAGCAAAAACTATTCTCAATGATAAAAGAAATTCTGAGGGAATCACCATCCCTGACATTAAGCTGTACTACAGAGCAATTGTGGAAAAAAAAATATTGCATGATACTGGTACAGTGACAGACAGGTAGATCAATGGAATAGAATTGAAGACCCAGAAACAAACCCACACACCTTTGGTCACTTGATCTTTGACAAGGGAGCTAAAACCATCCAGTGGAAAAAAGACAGCATTTTCAACAAATGGTGCTGGCACAACTGGCAGTTATCATGTAGAAGAATGCGAATTGATCCATTCTTATATACTTGTACTAAGAATGGGAATTGATCCATTCTTATCCCCTTGTACTCAGGCTTAGTCTAAGTGCATTAAAGACCTCAAAATAAAACCATAGACATTGAAATTAATGGAGGAGAAACAGGGGAAAAGCCTCAAAGATATGGGCACAGGGGAAAAATTCCTAAACAGAACAGCAATGGCTTGTCCTATAAGATCAAGAATTGACAAATGGAGCTGGGCATGGTGGCACACGCCTTTAATCCCAGCACTCTGGAGGCAGAGGCAGGCAGATTTCTGAGTTCAAGGCCAGCCTGGTCTACAAAGTGAGTTCCAGGACAGCCAGGGCTATACAGAAAAACACTGTCTCAAAAAACAAAACAAAACAAAACAAAACAAAAAAATTGACAATGGGACCTCATAAAATTGCAAAGCTTCTGTAAAGCAAAAGACACAGTCAATAATACAAAAAGGCCACCAACAGAGTGGAAAAGGATTTTTACCAATCCTAGATCTGGTAGGGAACTAATATCCAATATCTACAAAGAGCTCAAGAAGCTAGACTCCAGAAATTCAAATAACCCCATTAAAAATGGGGTACAGAGCTAAACAAAGAATTCTCAACTGAGAAATACCAAAATGGCTGAGAAGCACTTGAAAAAAAAGTTCAACATCCTCATGCATCAGCGAATTGCAAATCAAACTTGAGATTCTACCTCACATCAGTCAAAATGGCTAAGGTCAAAACTTCCTGTGACAGCAGATGCTGGAGAGGATATGGTGAAAGAGGAACACTCCTCCACTGCTGGTGGGACTGCAAGCTTGTACAACCACTCTGGGAATCAATCTGGCAGTTCCTCAGAAAATTAGACATAGTACTACCGGAAGATCCAGCAATACCTCTACTGGGCATATACCCAGAGGATGCTCCACTATGCTCATAGCAGCCTTATTTATAATAGCCAGAAGCTGGAAACAACCCAGATGTCGCTCAACAGACTAATGGATACAGAAAATGTGGTACATTTTCACAATGGAGTACTACTCAGCTACTAAAAACAATGAATTTATGAAATTATTGGGCAAATGGATGTATCTGGAGCACATCATCCTTAGTGAGGTAAACCAATCACAAAAGAAGTCATTAAATATGCACTCACTGATAAGTGGTTATTAGCCTAGAAACTTAGAATACCCAAGATACATTTTGCAAAACACAAGAAAATCAAGAAGAGAAAAAACCAAAGTGTAGATACTTCATTCCTCCTTACAATAGGGAACAAAATACCCATGAAAGGAGTTACAGAGGCAAAGTTTGGAGGTAAGACAAAAGGATGGACTATCCAGAGACTACCCCACCCGAGGATCCATCCCATAATCAGCCACCAAACCCAGACACTATTGTATATGCCAGCAAGAGTTTGCTGAAGAGACCCTGGTATAGCTGTCTCTTGTGAGGCTATTCCAATGCCAGACAAATACAGAAGTGGATGCTCACAGTCATCTATAAGATGGTACACAGGGCCCCCAATGAAAAAGCTAGAGAAAGCATCCAAGGAGCTGAAGGGGTCTGCAACCCTATAGGTGGAACAACAATATGAACTAACCAGTACCCCCAGAGCTCGTGTCTCTAGCTGCATATGTAGCAGATGATGGCCTAGTCGACCATCATTGGGAAGAAAGGCCCCTTGGTCTTGCAAACTTTATATGCCCCAGTACAGGGGAATGCCAGGGCCAAGAAGTAGGAGTGGGTGGGTAGGGGATCAGGGCGGGGTGAAGGTGTAGGGAACTTTTGGGATAGCATTTGAAATGTAAATTTTAAAAAAGACAGCCTGCATCATCCTGAGTGAAGTAACCCATTCACAAAAGAACTCACATAACATGTACTCACTGATATGTGGATATTAGCCCAGAAACCTAGACTACCCAAGATACAATTTACTAAACACATGATACTCAAGAAAAAAAAGAAGATCAAAATGTGGACACATCACCCCTTCCTAGAATTAAGAACAAAGCACACATTGAAAGAGTTACAGAGATCATGTGTGAAGCTGAATCCAAAGGATGGACCCAAAGACTGTGGCTGCCAGGGATCCATCCCACAATCAGCCACCAAACATAGACACTAGAGCATATGCCAGCAAGATGGTGCTGAAAGAGCCAGGATATAGCTGTCTCGGGGGAGACTATACCAATGCCTGGCAAACACGGAGATGGAAGCTCACAGTCAGCTATTAGATGGAACACAGGGTTCCCAAGGAAGAAGGAGCTAGAGAAAGTACCCAAGGAGCTGAAGGGGTCTTCAACCCTCTAGGTGGAAGAATAACCATGAACTAACTAGTACCCCCTGAGCTCATGTCTCTAGCTGCATGTGGGAAGAGAGGCCCCTTGGTCATGCAGACTTTATATGCCCCAGTACAGGGGAACGCCAGGGCCAAGATGTGGGAGCGGGTGGGTAGGGGAGCAGGGCCGGGAGAGGGGAGGGTATAGGGAACTTTCTGGATAACACTTGAAATGTAAATGAAGAAAATATCTAATAAAAGTTGAAAAAAAAGACAGCCTGCATAAATTAAAAAAGAAAATAACAAAGTTTAGAGAGAGAGAGAGAGAGAGAGAGAGAGAGAAAGAAAGAAAGAAAGAAAGAAAGAAAGAAAGAAAGAAAGAAAGAAAGAAAGAAAGAAAGAGTAACTACACTGTGAATAATATCTTGCTGTTAGTTGTTTTGAAAAATACTCCTTTGTTTTAACAAACTTATTTTTTATAACAGTATATATATACTCTGTACCTAACAATATTCTTCCAGTTCACTGAATTTTAATAACTCTAAGGAATGTGCTATCTCCTCCTTCTTCATAGAATTCAAGGAAACAGTGACCGTAGCGCCTCCTACAGCAAACTGCCTGGAGCCATACAAATAAGGTTTTGTAGAAATACTAAGGTTTGAATTCAGGTATCTAATTTTGAATCATTAATGTTAACCACTATTCTATACACCTGTTAATTTTTCAATTAAACAAAACAAAACATTAAATTATAGAGTTAACCCAACTGACTGTGGCACCCAGCAGGGGCAACGACAAAGGGGCAGTTAAAGGAATCTTAAAAGAACAGGATTTTGTGTAGACTAGCTACAACATCACTTAGAAAGAAGCAGAAATATCATTTCATTGACTTTCTCTCATTTTTTTCTGAATATTTTATTTATTTTCATTTCAACTGTTAGCCTCTTTTCTGGTTTCCCCGCTGCAAATCCCCTATTTGATCCACCTCTTCCTGCTTTTATGAGGTTGCTCCCCCAACATCCACCCATTCCCACCTCACTGCCCTGGCATTACCCTACACTGAGTGATGAAGCCTCCACAGGACCAAGGGCCTCCCTCCCACTGACGGCAGAGAAGGAGCTGTAAATCCAAGACAAAGAGAAAAGCTTCAAGTCACACTTAGAGAAATATCAAACAAACTAAGCAAGTTCTCACCAGGCAAGGAGCAGAAAGCATGACATACTTGAACAAGCCTTAAGGAACTGAAACAACACACTCTCCTCTTAAAGAAAATCAAACAGTGAGCATACCATTCAGAAATGGATAAATAAACCAAAAGCATAAGGACCACATCACCAAAACAGGAGCCTTACACATAAAGTAACAAACAAACAACAACCACCATAAAACAAAACAACAACACAACACCTTGAAGAAGCCCTACATTAGAAAAAAAAGGTTAAAAAAATTATCATCATGCATCTCAGACTGGCCTCAAAATCCAAATCCTCCTGCCTCTGTCTCCTTCAGTAAATCCTCCTGGCTTGTGCCACTGGGGGGTAGCCAACAGAAAGTCCCACATGCCAGAAAAGGAAGAGGCTCCCAGGACCCAATGGGGATGACATTAGCTGAAATACCCAACAAAGGGGAGAGAAAACCTGTAGAGGTTTGCCAGAGGTTAGGCAAGGCCCCTGGTTGATGGATGGGGCTACCTAACCTTCTCCAAAATTTTAACCAAGAATTGCACCTGTCTAAAGGAAATACAGAAACAAAGAATGGAGCAGAGACTGAAGGAAAGGCCATCCAGAGACTGCCCCACCTAAGAATCCATCCCATATACAGATACCAAACCCAGACACTATTGCTGATGCCAAGAAGTACTTGCTAACAGGAGCCTGATATAGCTGTCTTCTGAGAGGCTCTGCCAAAGCCTGACAAATACAAAGGTGGATGCTTGCAACCAACCACTGGAGTGAGCACAGGGTCCCCAATAGAGGAGTTAGAGAAAGGACTGAAGGACCTGAAAGGGTTTGCAATTCCTTAGGAAGAACAATATCAACCAACCAGAGCTCCCAGGGTCTAAACCACCAACCAAGGAGTACACATGGAGAGACCCATGGCTCCAGCCGCGTATGTAGCAGAGCCATATCTGGCATCAGTGGGAGGGGGGCCCTTGGTCCTGGGAAGCTCCGATGCCCCAGTGTGGGGGAATGGTAGGGCAGTGAGTCAGAAGACGATGGGTCGGTGGGGGAGCACCCTCATAGAAGGAGGTGGAGGGGATGGGATGGGGGTTGTGGAGGAGAAACCAGAAAAGAGGATAACATTTAAAATGTAAGTAAATAAAATATCCAATAAAAAATTAACATTGTTAAAACATAGAAAGTGCAGCCGTGCAGTGGTGGTGCATGCCTTTAATCCCAGCACTTGGGAAGCAGAGGCAGGAGAATCTTTGTGAGTTCAAGGCCAGCCTGGTCTACAAAGCAAGTTCCAGGATAAGGAAAAACCCTATTACAAAAAAAAAACTGAATGTGTGTGTGTGTGTGTGTGTGTGTGTGTGTGTGTGTGTGTGTGTGTGTGTGTATGTACACTGCAAAAGTCACTATTATAGTGGACCAAAGAGAATATGAATAGAATAATAAGTCACAGTGGACAATGATTAACCCAAAATACAAAAGAACAGAGCAGAGAAGGAAAGGAACAAAGGAAATGTAAAGTATCATCCAGGAAAAGCCTTTAAACTATAAGAAAAAGGACTTACCTGTCAAGTAATGTGATATTAAACATTCAATAAAAAATATATAAACTGGACATAAATGTGAGCTGAAAGGATCTGCTCCCCAGGAAGGATCAAGAGTGACTCATTGCCACTATAACTGAAACACAAAGCCAGAGGGGGTCTTTGTGTTGCAACAAAGCCTGTAGGAGCTACTGAATTCATTCCACTAGAAAAAAGACTTTGAATGAAGCACAAGAGGATTTCGTACCAAACCCATGAATAACTAAAGCTAGTGCTTGTGGGGAATTATGGAGTTGGTCTGGTCTAGCTACCTCAAGAAACAGAGCCCATGGCTCCTGGGGCAGTGTGCTGTTCATTTCCAGAGAAACCGAGGCACTCCTTCAGGCAGCAAAGCATTCATGCCAACTTTTGATTCTTCATGTTCCCCAGAAACCAACAAACCACACAGAAGCTTAATCCTGTGTACTCAACATAGCTTGAAAAACATCACTGTATCTTGGCAATCACCATTATACTTTGTTTCTGGTAAGGGTATAAAAAGTCTGATTGCTTGCAATAAACTTGTCTCAGCCTCAGTCTTGCTGACACCTCTCCATCCAAGCCTTGTTAAGATTCATTTATCATCAGCTATATCAGGTAGTATTAACTCACTTACTAAGTACTGAGACTTACAAGTACTTATCAAATATCCTACAAAATACACTCAAAAGTATTATAAAGACCTAATATGAGCACAATAACCACTATTTTATACAGATTTAAGGCATAATATCAGAAAGCCTCATTTTGGAAGACCTATGAAGGCAAATGACATATATTAAAATATTAAATATATAAATATACATTTTTAAAAGTAGAAAACATCCAAATACTTTTTATATTTATGGGAAATTAGATATGGCAATACTATAGGGGACATCTAAAATTAATGCAATGTTAAATTTATAATTCTTCAATAGTTTTTCTTTAAATGTCAAAATACAACTTCAAAAGTATCTTACTCAAGTAAGACATTCTTATTTGTCAGTAATATCAATAAACCAGTAAGAAGAACTCAATGTACATATGCTCTGTACTTTCTAGAAATAATACTGTTCATGTCATGGCTAGGAGAAAGGTTTGACAAACCTCATACGTCGTAGGGCCCGGAGAACACTCTTCATGAATCTCTTGAAAACGCTTTGATCCTTTAACGAATGAGATTATGGCACCAGACTTCATTAAAACAGGACTGTATGTTGCAGGTCCTAAGAGAAAAGAATCATAATTTTAAAGTAGGTTTAAACTTACTGGCTTTAGTTAGTTATCTACTACTCTTAGGGTTTTGTTCATAAGTTAGAAAATAAGAAACATGTTCTGAGTTTATCTAAAAAGTTAAGGACTTTGAACCATGATAAGCATAAAATGATGTCTACTTGTTCAGTTTTTAAATGTATTATGAAAACAATTTCAAAAAAGAAGACAAAACTACTTCCTCAAGATAGACATCATAAAAAATATACTTCATCGTTTATTTGCCAAATATTGATTTCTATTCAGTGAGGGGTCATGGCAGCTTCATTTAGAAGGATTAAGAAGGTTCAAAGAAACAGACAATAGTTTATGCCTGTAATTCCATCTCCAGGGAATCTAATCTTCCAGCTTCTACCAGAACACACAAAAATAAGAACGAAAAAGGAAGGAAGGAAGGAAGGAAGGAAGGAAGGAAGGAAGGAAGGAAGGAAGGAAAGAACGAATGAACTTTTTCAATGGAGAAAACAAAAAGATATAGGGAATCTATGAAAATAGTAATCTTAACCCCCACCCAAAAAAAAATGACCAAAACAAAAAAAGCATGGAAAGAAGACATCAAAGAGGAACATCATGAGTTTGGTAAGAATGAGTTATGCATGAACCGTGTAAATGTGTCCGAGTAATAATATCAAAAAGACAAAGCTAAGTAGGACACTGATGTGGAGACCAAGAATCTAGTGAATCACGTAGGAGAAATGGGTGAGACAAAAGGTTAAGAGACCAACAGAAGCAAAGGAAAGTGAAGAAAAAAACAAAGAGAACCAAGGGCACAGATTGTGACAAAATCTATATGACTTTATTTATTTATTTATTTATATCCCCCAAACTGCCCCTACTCCCAGCTCCTGTCTCACAGAATCTGGAAACCCATCTCCCACCCCCTTCTCCTCTGAGAGGGTGGAGACCACCTGTGTATGCCTCTACTCAGGCACATCAAGTCTCTCCACGACTGGGCACATACTCTCCCACAGAGGCAAGACAAGACAGCCATGTGGGGGAACTTAAGCCAAAGTCCGGCTACAGTTTTAGGGAAAGCCTCCACTCCAGTTGTTGGGGAACCCACATGGAGACTGATTGCATCTGCTACGTATTTGCTGTAGGCCTAATTCCAGCCAGTGTATGTTCTCTGGTTGTTGGCTCAGTCTCTGACAGCTCTCAAGGGTCCAGATTACTTGACTATGTTAGTCTCCCTATGGGATCCCCAGCCCTTTCAGGACCTTCAATCCTTCCCCCAACTTTTCCATGAAAGTCTCTGACTTCTGTCCAGTATTGTTGGTGGGTATCTGTGTCTGTTCTAGTCAGCTGATGGGTAGAGCCTCTCAGAGGACAGTTATGCTAGGCTCCTGTCTGCAAGTATAAAGAATATCATTAATAATATCAGGGATTGGTGTTTGCTGATGAAATGGGTTTCAAGTTGGGCCAGTTCTTGGTTGGCTATTCCTTCAGTCTCTGTCCCATCTTGGTTCCTGCATTTCTTTTAGACAGGATAAATTTTGGGTCAAAAGACTTGTGGATGGGTTGGTATTCCTATCCTTCCACTGTGGGGTCCTTCCTGGCTACAGGAGGTGACCTCTTCACATTCCATGCCACCACTGTTAGGCATCTTGGCTAAGGTCACCTGCATGGAGTACTGGGAGCCCCACCCATCCCAAGTCTCTGGAACTTCCTAAATTCATTCTCCTGGCACTCTGCACCTCTAGTCTCTCCTCTAGAAATTCTTTTATTATTCAGCATTATATTGGCTATCCTGGTTTTTTTGTTTCTCCATATGAAGTTGCTCTTAAAGGTCTTTAAAATTGTGTTGGAATTTTGATGAGGATTGCATTGATATGTGCATTGCTTTTGGTAAGATGGCTATTTTTCCACCATGTTAATCCTACCAAGACATAAGCCTGGGAGATCTTTCTATCTTCTGATATCTTCAATTTCTTTCTTCAGGAATTTGAAGTTCTTCTAACATAGATCTTTCTCGTGCTTTGTTAGAGCTGCATCAAGACATTTTATATTATTTGTGGCTATTGTGAAGGGTGTTGTTTTCCTAATTTCTTTCTCTGCCCATTTGTCATTTGTATAAATTGAGATAATTTCTATTTAGCCACTTTGCTGAAGTTGTTTATCAGCTGTAGGAGCTCTCTGGTAGAATTCTGAAGATAGCTGATATATACTATCATATCATTAGCAAATATATACCTTGACTTCTCCCTTTCTAATTGTATCCTCTTGGTCTCCTTTTGTTCTCTTATTGCTCTAGCTAGAACTTCAAGTGCTATATTGAACAGTATTGAGATATTGGGCAGCCTCATCTTGTTCCTGAAGCAGCTGGAATTGTTCAAGTTCCTCTCCATGTACTTTGATGCTGGCTATTGGCTTGCTGCATGTTGCTTTCATTATGTTTGAGTATGCGCCTTACATCCTTGATCTCTCCATGACTTTTAACATTGAATTTTGTTGAAGACTTTTTCAGCATTAATAAGATGATCATGTGATTTCTTTTTTTTCAGTTTGTTTATATAGTGGATTACGCCAATGAATTTTTGTTTATTGAACCACTCCTGCATCCCTGAGATGACACCTACTTGATTATGGTGAATGGTGTTTCTGATGTGTTCCTGGATTTGGTTTGTAATAATTCATTGAGTATTTTTGCATCAATTTTCATAAGTGAAATTGGATTGAAGCTCTCTTGTTGAGCCTTTGTGTAGTTTAGATATCAGGCCTTATAGAATAAATCAGGTAGTGTTCCCTGTTTCTATTTTGTGGAATTGTTTGAGAAGCTTTGATAGTAGGTCTTCTTAGAAAGTCTGGTAGAATTCTGCACTAAAACCATCTGGCCCTGGGGGGTTTTGCTTGGGAGATTTTTAATGTCTGCTTCTATTTCCTTGGGGGTTATGGGACTGTTTAGATAATTTACCTTATCTCAAGTTAACTTTGGTGAGTGGTGTATATGTCTAAAAATAAAATCCATTTATTTTAGATTTTCCTGTTTTGAAGATTATAGGCTTTTGAAATAAGATTTAATTTGCTTCAGTTTCTGTTGTTATGTCTTTATTTTTATTTCTGATTTTATTAATTTAGATACTGTCTCTGAGTTTACTGAGTTCAGATTTTGTCAAAGAACCAGTTCTTGGTTTTGTTGATCCTTTCTATTGCTCTCTTTCTTTCTAATTGATTGATTGCAGCCCTGAGTTTGATTATTTCCTGTCATCTACTCCTCTTGGGTTTGTTCACATCTTTTGGTTCTAGAGTTTTCTGGTGTGCTTTTAAGTTGCTACTATGAGATTTCTTTAAAATTTTTATAAAGGAACTTACTGCTATGAACTTTCCTCTTAGCACTGCTTTCATTATGTCCCATAAGTTTGTATATGTCGGGCCTTCATTTTCATTGAATTCTAGAAAGTCTTTATTCATTTTTTCCTTGACCAAGTTATTGAGTAGAGAGCTGTTCAGTTTCCATAAGTATGTGGGCTTTCTGATGATCCTGTTGTTGAAGTCTAGCCTTAATCCGTGGTGATCTGATAGAATGCATGGCATTATTTCAATCTTCTTGTACCTGTTGAGGCTTCCTGTGTACCCAATGATACAGTCAATTTTGGAGAAGGTTCTCTGAGGTGCTGAGAAGAAGGTGTATTGTTTGTGGGGGGGTGAAAAGTTCTGAAGGTATCTGTTAAATCAATTTTATTCAGAGCATCTGTTTGTTTCACTGTCTCTGTATTTAGTTTCTGTTTCCATGACCTGTACATTGGTGAGTGTGGGGTGTTGAATTCTCCCACTATTATCATGTGGGGATCAAAGTGTGATTTGAGATTTAGTAAAGTTTCTTTTACATATGTGTGTATCCTTGCATTTGGTGCATAGCTGTTCAAAAAATAATCATTTTGTGGACTTTGCCTTTGATGAATATGAAGTATCTTTCCCCATCTCTTTTGATAACTTTTGGTTGAAAGTTTATTTTACTAGATATTAGAATGGCTACTCCAGCTTGTTTCTTGGATCCATTTGTTTGGAAAGCCTTTTTACAGCCCTTTACTCTGATCTACAGTCCTGCTCTGTTTCTGGGGTGTTTCTTTTATGCAGCAGAATGATGGAGTCCATTTGTGTATACAATCCATTAGTCTGTGTCTTTTTATTAGGAAATTGAGTCCACTGATATTGAGAAATATTAATGACCAAAGATTATTTTCTGTTATTTTGATGTTAGAGGTGTTACTGTGTGTGTGTGTGTGTGTGTGTGTGTGTGAGAGAGAGAGAGAGAGAGAGAGAGAGAGAGAGAGAGAGAGAGAGTCTCTTGTTTAGGTTTTACTGTGAGATGCTTAATTTCTTGTTTTTTCTTGTGTGTAGTTATTCTCCTTCTATTGGAGTTTTCCTTCCAGTATTCTCTGTAGAGATGGATTAGTAGAAAGATACTGTCTAAATTTGGTTTTGTCATAGCATATCTTAGTTTCTCCAGCTATGGTGAGTGAGAGTTTTTCTAGATATAGTGGTCTGGGCTGGCATCTGTGGTCTCTTAGGGTCTGCTCAACATCTGTTCAGAATCTTCTGGCATTTAGAGTTTCTTTTGAGAAGTCAGGTGTAATTCTGATACATTTGCCTTTATATGTTACTTGGCCTTCTTCCCTTGCAACTTTATTATTCTTTCTTTATTCTGTGCATTTAGTGTTTAGATATTATGAGGTAGCAGGATTTTCTTTCCTGGTCCAAACTATTTGGTGTTCTGTAAACTTCTTGTACATGTACAACCATCTATTTCTTTGGGTTAGGGAAGTTTTCTTCTATGATTTTTGTTGATGTTTTCTGGCCCTTTGAAGTAGGAATCTTCACCCTCTCCTATTCCTAATTTTTCAGGTTTGCTTTTTTTGTAGTCCCAAATTTCCAGGATGTTTTGAGTTCGGAACATTTTATACTTGGCATTTTCTTTGACTAATATATCTGTTGTTCTGTAATATCTTCTATATCTGAGATTCTCTCTTCCATCTCTTGAATTTTGTTAGTAATGGTTGGATCTGTAGTTCCTGTTCTGTCTCCTAGGTTTTTCATTTCCAGGATTGTCTCCATTTATGTTTTCTTTATTGCTTCTATTTCCATTTTTATGTCTTGGACTGTTTTATTCATTTCCTTTGCCTATTTGATTGTATTTTCCTGTTTTTCTTTAAGGAATTTATTTGTTTCCTATTTAAGGGCTGCTCAGTTGTGTTTTCCTATGTTTCTTTAAGGGAATTTATATTCTCTTTAAAAGCCTCTATAATCTTCATGAGATGAGATTTAAGGTCAGAATTTTGCTCTTCAGATATGTTAGGACATCCAGGGCTTGTTGTAGTAGGACAGCTGGGTTCTGGTGGTACCATGTTGCATTGGCTTCTGTTGATTATGTTCTTGCACTTGCCTTTTGCAACCTGGTTGTCTATCGTGTTAGTTGATCTGGGTGTCCCAGGTTGGAGCAGGCCTCTCAGGAGACAGATGGAACTGTGGGGTAGGGAGTGGCTCACTGATCAGTGACTGAAGGTGTAGGTGCTGATTGGAAGGAGGATGGAGCTCCTTCCAATGGACATGGCAGGGCAGAGTCCACATTGCCTCTGGGCTTGCTGGGGTCCCAACAGGTGTGGGGTTGGGGTGGGGTGGGGGTCTCACTTGTGTATCTCAGGTTAAAGCAGACTTCCTGGGAGGGAGACAGAGCTGTGGGGTGGAGTACAGTGCGCATATCTGTGACTGTGCCTCTGGGGTTATCTGCAGTAGGGGTACAGAGCACTCAGGCCCATCCCACAGATTGATACAACTTAATAGTGTAAATATAGACAGGTTAATTTGCTCCACTCATAGTACATTATTAACCAGTATTCAAAATGTCTGCCCCATGGCAAATCCTGTTTCAAGAAAGAGTTCTATGAAGTCAAACTCTTCAAAGGGACAGACTTCATGGAAGACTTCCTTACCATATATGAGAGGAATATTTTAGGACAGTTGTGATGATTGAAATTACAACAGGGAAATTCAAGAGACACTTCAGGAATATAAAATAATTCTGGGCTTAGAATATCACCAATGAACATATGTAGTGATATAGTAAATACAAAGACATTAATGAAATATAAATTTAATGCTTCTGTATCTCTAGCCAACATTCATTCAAAACTATATATCTATTAGCATGCATTTCCTATTCTTTCAAGTCTAGTAGCTTTTAGAATTAATGTATCATATGAATCATTTTAATCTTTTTTTTAAATTGTAGTACAGCATTTCAAATTTTGGAGAAGAATACATCCAGGCTCTAGTTCAAACACTCCATATCAAGTGAAATAACAGTTATCAAAACATCATTATAGAAAGCTAATGGATAATGATCTACCAAGGCACACATATTTCAACATATCTCTAGGATAATGTAACATATAGGATCATGTAATTTGTATGTAACTAAAATGTAGTAGAATAACAGATATGCATTTAAACAAAATTTCTTGTGACAGGCTTTCATATACAAATTCAACTATACATAGAAAAATGCATGTATTGCTGCAGGAACCAGAGGAAAACTGCCACTGAAAACTGTCTGTTTAATTACAGTTGGTTGATTGACAATTGCAACTGTATTGACCTTGATTGAATGCAACAGGTAAGACAATTATCCAAACATTATTTTAATTTTTTTCCAAATTTTATTAGATATTTTCTTCATTTACATTTCAAGTGTTATCCAGAAAGTTCCCTATACCCTCCTCCCTCCCGGCCCTGTTCCCCTACCCACCCACTCCCACATCCTGGCCCTGGCGTTCCTCTGTACTGGGGCATATAAAGTCTGCATGACCAAGGGGCCTCAACATTATTTTATTGAGACAATTTATTTCCAATATGAAGGAACTTAGTCTATCCTCTGCACTTACTACTATGCTAAACAATAGGTAAGCAGGTTTGCTAATTGCTATACAGACTATTTTTATATTCTGCACATATATATATGCATTCTGTATGCATGCATACATACAGATATACAGAATAAATTATTCAAGTATAATTCAGTAGATTATCTTCTTTTGCTGTAATTTCTTTGAGGAACATTAAGTAACAAAAATATTTCATTTCATTTTCTTGCATTTAAGTACTTGGTCTGTTTTAAGCTACAGAGTATTAAAAAGGTTTATTCCACTTAGTCTTAAAATGTATTTCTAATTCTGTATATTTTTTGCTCATATGATACAGGTCAAAGACTTACATCGTTACACCAGCTCTGATTCACAGCTGGATTATGCAGAATCCATCTCCTATTTATATACCAAAATGCCACGTTTTAATCACAGGTTTTAGAAGAGGGAAAACTTCTCATCCAACACCTATGAAAAGTCTGCCTGAATCCTGACTGGTATATAATAGGAAATTCCATAGCAGGTGATTCTTATAATTACATATTTTCCAGCCCTCTGCCAATTCAGTCTCTATGAAATGTCACCCAATGCCACGGGGCAAAAACAGAAGGAACAGAAACACTGAGTAATCTAAAATAAAATCTGTGCCCACAGCTTTCAGTGTGACCATTTCAGTACATAAGAGTGGACTCTTAAAATAACCACTTCTATATAAAGCTGCAAATCTTTGATTTAAAAAAATGGCTTTCTCCATACTGAGTCAAAATTTAGAAATCATGAAATCATTCTTACGAATAATGAACTCCTTGTCCTGTAAAATGACAGGAACTCACTTAAAAGTAAATATTCCATGTGTGCGGACAGTTTTATAAATTTAAAAAAAAATGAGAAAATTGCTTATTTGATTAGCTTGGTTTTAAAATACCAATTACAAGGTTCATATTTTATACACTTATTTTCTCACAGTGACTTGACTATTTGGTTTTACAAATGAAAGAATATTAAAGACAGAAAGATGAGTCTACCAAGCACACAAGTACTAGAGCCATGTTTGATCGGCTCTTTTCTACTGTAGACATGTTTGATTGGCTGTTTTCTTCTGTATCTAAAATTCAATTTGATTTGATGGTACTTCAGATTATGAACTGGTGTCATATTAAACTGAACTTGCAGATACTGAAGAAAAATGCAGTCTAAATCTACATAAATTTTAAGTAAATTTCTTATGTCTGTGTTTACTATCTCATTAACTTCTCTGTCAAAACTCAAATTAATGTTGCACACGTTTTTCTGTTGGTTGCGGGTTTCAAACTTTACTGAATAAGCCATTTCTCCTGCCCAGAAATGTTACATATTCAAAGACAGAAGGCATAAAGGTAATGATTCTTTAAATACTTCCATAAATATTGAATATTTACATCTTAAGGATGATATTTTAAAGCTATTACAGAGCATCGGGAAATCCCTGTCAAAGGTCTTTAAAATGTGGAATATTATAGTATACTTGAACTAAACATATTACAGAATTAGTCTACCGAAACCATGCTCCTGTCAAAACACTGTTCTTCAAATTGATTAAGAAATAGGGCTGTCATTGCTATAACATATAAACATACAATCATATAGATTTAGCTTCATTGACATAAAGCTTCAGTCAGCAATGACTGTCTATTTGTATGTCATTAGTTTACACTTATCAAAATGTGCACCTATCAGCCCTGTAAAATATCTTTTTAAACTGCTTCTAAAATAAATTTTTTCTTATTTTCTGGTATTATAAGTACTTTGTTTTCAAATTTCATTAGACTCAAGGATGTAAGCATTACAACCCAGCATTCCATTGCGATTAGAGGAACCCAATGGAAGGGAAAACATCTTTGATTTAAAACCCACTGTGTGGCAGTCCATAAATATGCAACTTATGAATGGTTTTGATTAATAACTGAACAATTTGATCAAATTTCACAAATTTCAAGCATTAAAATCGTCCTCAAGGTTTAATAAATAGAAGACCCAACTGAGTATATTTGGGGTTTATATTCAACTGCTCATTTTTTAAATTCATAGGCAAAATTAAATTTGCAGCCAAGAAAATTAGCTAATGAAACAATAAAATAAGTCTCAACATCATCACAGTGTGCTGGAATCACTATGACGTCAACACTCGCTCAGTTTGGACACAGTTAGCAAAGCTTAGTTTTCAATAATGTTTTCATCTCTGAGAATGTTATATATAAAGTTCAAAGTAATACTTCCATCCTTGTGAGACATATCATGTCAGAGATCAGGCAAATAATATTCTTTAAAGGGAAATACCAGCTCTAATCTTAGAATAATGGAAATATTAGATTAAGCCAATTAAACCAATTAAAATATCAGACATGGGCTATGATTTAAAACAAACACAAAAGAAAATGAGAGATTTTTCCATTGTGACTATCATTTTCTCAACTCTGCATAAAACTAGACACGCTGCTGAGAGGGAAAGGGAAACTTACTGAAAGGCAATTAAGCAAATGTAAAACCTTAATTTTTTGCATAAATTAAAAAAATATGCATAGAAAGAAAAAATTATAAATTTAAAAAAGATACAATAGCCTTTATGCTTTGATGTTGTCTATTTTCTATTTTTTAATGAATATTGTGGTACATGCTTATCAAAAAAGAATCAGTGAGTTGAATCTGGACTGATCTATATACAGAGGTGTAATGAAGCAAATGGTTAACTTAGGATTTTCAAGTATCTCAGTAAGTTTTGTGCTCCTTTTTGGTCAAAAACCTATGTGCAGCTTTAGGTATGAATAAGACCTTTTCTTCACAGAACAGTGCTCTATACTGACTGTGATCCCCTGAGCATGTTGAATTGGAACAAAGGGCCAGAGTCCACTGTTATGGTAAAGAATAGAATCCACATGTAGGTAGAACAGGCCTTTGTCTCCTTCTGGTTAAGAGTTAGTCATTTGCAGCTAGAGACAGGAGCTCTGGGGGTACTGGTTAGTTCATATTGTTGTTCCTCCTATAGGGCTGCAGACCCTTTCAGCTCCTTGGGTACTTTCTCTAGTTCCTTCATTGTGGACCCTGTGTTCTATCCAATAGATGACTGTGAGCATCCACTTCTATATTTGCCAGGCATTGGCATAGCCTCACAAGAGATAGCTATATCATAGTCCTGTCAGCAAAATCTTGTTGGCATATGCAATGTAGCAGAGGATGGCCTAGTTGGCCATCAATGGGAGTGAGACCCTTGCTCTTGCAAAGATTCTATGCCCCAGTAAAGGGGAATGCTAGGGCCAGGAAGCAGGAGTGGGTGGGTTGAGGAGCAGGGGGAAGGTATATGGGATTTTCAGAGAGGAAACTAGGAAAGGGAATAGCATTTGAAATGTAAATGAAGAAAATATCTAAAAAAAAAATAGAAATTGCTTCTGATGTCATACAGCAATCTTGAGAAGAATGTACAAAACACTTAATAAAATTAAGCACATGTAAATATGCATATAATTTACTTTAAAAAGTTAAAACGGGGCTTCTTCTCCATTTGGGAACTTTATTTTTAAACCCAATATTAGTTGGGAAAATTAAAGAGCTTTGGGAACATAACTAACTAAATATTGTTTTCAATGTACCCTGAAAATATTTTTTCAAATAAAAGAAACATATCAAAACCTGAAGAAAAAAAAGTCATTATACAAGGGGCCATGAGAGTTGGCTAGATCAGCCAAGGTTATAATAATTCCTTTTTCTTGTCTTATTTTTCTTTCAGAGAATTGCAAAAGCCAAAGTTGTCTTTAAATCAGACAACAGTTTGGGCTTCCTTATCCTTTCTCTAATGCCACATCCCCATCCACATGCCCACCATGTCTTGGGGGATTCCTTCATTCCTTCATGTGGGAATTTCTCAAATAGCAAAGCTTCCTTCCTTCTCTTCTCCATGTTCCCCAACTTAGCAACAGTTACCAGATGGACTGCTTACTTGCCCTGGAGATTTCCTTTGAAATGCTAACAAATTGTCTGTCCTTGGGTTTCCATTTGAGTTTTTTAAAATTTTTTCATTAGTGATATCAAGAACTTCAAGATGGATACCTAAAAGATTTTTATGTTATCATATTATGGCTCCTCTAGACCTCCCCAAGATTCCTGGTAATACCTCTCCCATGCCTTTCCTTATTTGGTTCAGAATGAAAATCCCTCCCTATAACCCTAGATGATACCACTACTATGAGAATTCCACAAATGTTCTTCCAATATTTCTTCTTAAATACTACAGGTTTGGATCAACCAATACTAACAGCAGTAGGATTTTTATATCATATTTTCTTTCAAATAGTTAAAGGATTTCTTATTGTTCTTCATACCCATAATCCATGGACTTATATTTTACAAATACTCATATACCTGAACTTATTTCATAGCATTAAATGTCAGGTATTGAAAATGAAGATAGTCATATTTAGCCTTAGGCATTTTAACCTAGTTCTCTTAAAATTTAGTTCATGAACCACAAGCATGGGAACAGCCCAGATATGGTTTTGTGTTGGTTTTGTAGTGTTTCTAGACATCTTACTCTGACCTCAGTCAGCCTCAACCTAGAGACCCTCCTGCTTTAGCTTCAGGATGCTTGGCTCATAGTTATGAGCTATCACAAAGCTCTGTCCAAATTAATCTTAAAATACAGGTTCTTTTGACCATCCACTCCACTAGAATAAGTTGTGTTTTATGCAAAACAGACCAAGAAAATAGAATTTCACGGAAACCCTTTGTTTTAGACCTCTGGCCTATGGCTTAGATTTTTTCTATCTAAAATATATTAAGTATCAAAAACGTTCCCCCTCAAATAATCAAAAGAAATGGTGATGCTGAGAATCTATCTTCTGAGAGCACAGTTGCTTCTAGAAAGCTAACTCAATTGCACCCACTCATGATGTACCAGAATCGTGAAAGGGAGGGATCTGGGAGAGTCCTTTGATCTATTCATAAGAATTTAGGGTGTTTTACCTTCTTCTTAGTAGCTGTTTAGAGCAGAAACTGCTCAAATTATATTTCTTTTTCTTTCTTTTTTTTTCTTCTTGAGAAAGTGTTTCTTTGTGTAGTCCTGCCTGTCCTGGAACTCACTCTGTAGACCAGGCTGGCCTCGAACTCAGAAATTCAGCTGCCTCTGCCTCACAAGTGCTAGGATTAAAGGTGTGCACCACCACTGCCAGGCCTTATTTCTATTTCAAATGTTAAAATCATATTCAAATTGTTCTCTACATGTGACTTTGTAAGCACTTTAAGGACAATTGGTTTCAAGACAGAAGAAGTGATAGAGACTGATATTGTAGAAACAGGGATGGCACTCACAATGAGCAATGCGTTGGTCAGCACTGAAGTTTTGCAGACATGTCCTTCTATCTCAATCTTGGGACAATTTTGTAAACATATTTCATAATCCTTTGAGCCTTAATCTTTTTTAGAATGACTGTATTTTTCCCTCCATTACTTTACCCTGGTGTTTTCTAAGTCTTAAATCTGAACTCAAGCTCAATCTTTCTCCCTACTTGCCATGTGACCTTGGTGAATCCTCTAAACTTGTTACATTTTAGTTTGCTCCTTTGTGAAGGAAGGGTAAAATGGCCCTGGGAAGCTAAGCATTTCTCAGATGCTATATGGTGAGGATGAGCACAAGTCTAAGCTGATTCATCCTTAGCGTACCACTGAGCAGAAAGAAGGAAGACATCACTTAGAGGTTACAGGAAACTGAGTTCAAAGAGTCCACAGTGACCAGCCTCTTCTTGTGCCTTCCCATTGACTTCAGGGTTGCTAGCACCTTTTCAAACACCACACTTGCCAGAGGAATGTCAAATGAACTAAATGAAAATGTCCTGCTCCCCCTGAATGTGGTATGTTCCTAATAGGTGAATGGTTATAATAAGCTGGAGTAAAGCTGACAAATTATTGGATTTTGCCACTGGGTATACTTTCCATTTTATACCTATATTTTAAAAGTTCAAAGTATAAATGCACCTAAAGAAAACAAAAAATGCCACAGTTCTAAAACCCTTTTAAACTGTCACAGTGCTTGATATCTGGGCTGCTATCCGCTACTACTTTCTAATCCCATTCAATTGACAATGAGAAAACAAAAACCGGAGGGGTAAGTGCTGTTCTCCCTGAATCCAAAGCCTGTGCTCCATTTGATGGGGAAGGCTGCCTCTCTGTGGCAGAATATGATCGTGTCATGTTTTCTGGGGGACAATTTTATATCTCACTACTCTTTAAACATCTAAAAATCTGCATAATATTCTAAAGCACAGGATTTAAATACTGTATTTTCACCATGATCATATTTTTATTTCATGTTTAAAATTGTCTTTGAACCTTATAAAGTAGCCTTACTCACCTAGGAAAGATGGAAATAGCATTTGTACAAGTAACAGATACCCGCTGAAATAGACTTGCTCAAATAGAATGGTCATATTAGCTGTCTCTTTTGAAAATAGAAGTCATTATTCACTTTACACTGAGTGACCTCTACTGGTCAGAAAGACACATTAATAGACATCATATCCACCAGAAAGCAGCTGGTATCTTAATTTTGCCAACAACTGACTCATATATACTGTGTCATGCATGTTACCTTCTAGTCACTTACAATAAAATCATACGGAGATGTACCATAGCTCAGATACTGAAGCACATAGATCAAGTAAATACATTTAAAAATCCTGGTTTCTTGTTCTTCCTCATGGTGACCATTTTTACTTGAAAGGAAAGTATGCATAAAAGGTCTTACTGTATATGATACTTAGGTAAGAAAAATACTGTATAACAAAAGGGGTTTCAATATTTTGATATTGTTAACTATCAACAGCTTAAAGACACACATTTATATAGTTAAATGAAAGCCAAACTGTTTCTCTCCATCATAAACATACGCTTCGTTACTCGTCAGAAATAAAGGGTTTATTTAATTAAGAATAAAGACACAAAATTAACATCTACAGCTCTAAAACGGAATTTTATTTTTCTTTCAGAAACAAAGAAACTATGAGACAATAATGAGAGTTGCAGCAAATCTTTCCTTAAGCGGTCCATCTCCAGTGTTACACAAACACCAGTACAGAAACAGCAGGTTATTTCCTTGTGGTTTTAACAGAGGTCAAAACGTGAAGTGTTCCAACAGAAACAACAAAGAGGGTTGCCTGCAAGAAGTTTTAATGAAGAATATTGTTACAAATCTTGAATGCTAATTATTATAAAATCTCCTTCCCTTCTTTATTTTTTTCTTTTTTTAACGATGTCCAAGGGGTGGGGAGAAACAATTTGGTTTCTGCTTCAGCTGAAATCTATTTATATGCAAATAACTTATCCATTATTACTGTGAGAAGAGACTTGTGCATAAAAAGAGAAATAAATTATCACCAGAAGCCATTAATGAAATCTATTTCAAAACAACATTTTACAAGAGCCCTCACTCATGTAATATTTGTTTAAGCCTCGAGGGGAAATGGTGGAATTCTGCACATAGATGAAACCTGATACTACAGTATTTCCCATGTCAATTTTCTTTATATAATGCATTTATCCTTTGCTTAGAAATGACAAATGGAACTCCGG
Organism: Mus minutoides; assembly: GCA_902729485.2. Lineage (NCBI taxonomy): Eukaryota > Metazoa > Chordata > Mammalia > Rodentia > Muridae > Mus > Mus minutoides. The sequence goes on along the minus strand of LR750410.1, from coordinate 107,088 downwards.
GACATCGCTTCAGAGAACTTCATCAATGAAATCAAAGTTGGTGTGTTTATCATATAATTGCCAAATTTTGGAGTTTTCTCAGTTGTGACTGTTACTACTCTCCTGGGTTTAAAAATTAACATTCTTTTTATACTGCAACAGTAGCAATGTGCAATTAGAGTTTAAGAACAACTTGAGTTTCAGGAGAAGAATAAGATGATGATGATGATAAGAGGCCTATAATGTAATTTTATACATCCTATCTCTTTCCTGTTTGGATTTCTTTGTTCTTTAGTTTATAATTTCTTTTTTTGGAGAAAAGTGTCCCTCTATAAAGTTGCCACTATATCTTTCTTCTGGCATCCTCTTAATTCTGCATAAGATGTACAAAGTGGAACTAAAATCCTTCATCTTGATGTAAGTTCATGCTTTCTTAAGCATTTCACCTTTGACCTTTTTTATTGTAACATTATTCTCTAATATTTTCTCCTAATGTTTTCTATGTTTTTTTTTTTATCTTCCATCTTTGAACATGCTACTTTGTAAGAACCTAATCTTATTTTCTTCAGTAAGAGTGTAATAGTAGCCTTCTGGTCGTCACCAGCACCGGGTCACCTTGGACACAGGGTTGGTGGACACCCCCACGGTCCCTACAAGACTCTCCACCCAATCTTGGGACCGCTGGTGAGTGGAGCACAACATCTGTTCCAATCCAATTGCACGGGACCTGAGACAGCATTAGGGTGGCAGAGAATCAGCCAGACCCGGGGCATAGGTCTCTTCCGGTCAGTGCCAGCGCCAAGTCACCTTGGGCTCAGGGTCGGCAGACACCCCCACGGTCCCTAGAGGACTCTCCACGCGTTCTTGGGACCACAGACCAGACAGCTTCATGCTCCTAGAAGGAGACACCACTCCCATACACTGTAACACGCCCAGGATCTTAAGTCAACAGTATCCCAGGATAACAGGAGCTGGGTCACACCAGTATTTCAGGGTATCAGTGGAACCTGACTGCAAAGAACTCAGACTCACCCAGAATCTCAGGTTCACAGGAGCCCACATTCAAAGGATCACAGTGATAGCTGGACTCTGAGGAGTCCAGAATCAACTGAGATTATGAGAAGGACAGGCTCCAATCAGATATATTGAGGACAGCAAGCACTTGAGATAATCAGATAGCAGGAGACAAGCATAAGAACAGATGCAACAGAAACCAGGGTTACTTAGCATCATCTAAACCAGACTCTCCCACCATGGCAAGTCCTGGATACACCATCACACCAGAAAAGCAAGACATGGATCTAAAGTCACTTCTCATGATGATGATGGAGGACATTAAGAAGGAAATACAAGGAAACAACTAGAAGCATTTAAAGAGGAAGCACTTAGAGAGCTACAGGAAAACAATACCAAACAGGTAATGGAATTGAACAACACCATCCAGGCAATAAAAGTAGAAGTAGAAACAATAAAGAAAACCCAAAAGGAGATAACCCTGGAGATAGAAACCATAGGAAAGGAATCAGGAACCATAGATATGAGCATCAGCAACAGAATACAAGAGATGGAAGAGAGAATCTCAGGTGCAGAAGATTCCGTAGGGACCATGGACAAAGCAATCAAAGAAATCACAAAATGCAAAAAGATCTTAACTCAAAATATCCAGGAAATCCAGGACACGATGAGAAGACCAAACCTATGGATAATAGAAGTAGATGAGAACGAAGATTTTCAACTTAAAGGACCAGCAAATATCTTCAAGAAAATTATAGAAGAAAACTTCCCATACCTAAAGAAAGAGATGCCCATAAACATACAAGAAGCCTACAGAACTCCAAATAAACTAGACCATAAAAGAAATTACTCCAGACACATAATAATTACAACAACAAATGCACTAAATAAAGACAGAATATTAAAAGCAGTAAAGGAAAAAGGTCAAGTAACATATAAAGGCAGGCCTATTAGAATTACTCCAGACTTCTCACCAGAGACTATGAAAGCCAGAAGAACCTGGACAGATGTTATACAGACACTAAGAGATCACAAATGCCAGCACAGGTTACTATACCCAGCAAAACTTTCAATTACCTTACATGGAGAAACCAAAGTATTCTATGATAAAACCAAATTCACACAATATCTTTCCACGAAGCCAGCCCTTCAAAAGTTAATAAAAGGAAAACACCAATACAAGGACAAAAACTACGCCCTAGAAAAAGCAAGAAAGTAATCCTTCAACAAACCAAAAGAAGGCAGCCACAAGAACAGAATCCCAACTCTAACAACAAAAATAACAGGAAGCAACAATTACCTTTCCTTAATACCTCTCAATATCAACGGACTCAATTCCCCAATAAAAAGACATAGACTAACAAACTGGCTACAAAACAGGACTCAACATTTTGCTGCTTACAGGAAACACACCTCAGGAAAAAAAGTAAGACATTACCTCAGAGTGAAAGGCTGAAAAACAATTTTCCAAGCAAACAGTCTGAAGAAACAAGCTGAGGTAGCCATTCTAATATCGAATAAAATTGACTTTCAACCCAAAGTTATCAAAAAAGACAAGGAGGGTCACATCATACTCATCAAAGGTAAAATCCTCCTAGAGGAACTCTCAATTCTGAATATCTATGCTCCAAATGCAGGGCAGCCACATTCATTAAAGAAACTTTAGTTAAGCTCAAAGCACACATTGTACCTCACACAATAATAGTGGGAGATTTCAACAACCCACTCTCATCAATGAACAGATCCTGGAATCAGAAACTAAACAGAGACACAGTCAAACTAACATAAGCTATGAAACAAATGGACTTAACAGATATCTGCAGAACATTTTATCCTAAAACAAAAGGATATACCTTCTTCTCAGCATCTCATGGTACCCTCTCCAAAATTGACCATATAATTGGCCACAAAACAGGCCTCAAAAGATACAAAAATATTGAAATTGTCCCATGCATCCTATCAGATCACCATGGACTAAGGCTGATCTTCAATAACAACATAAATAACATAACACCAATATTCCCGTGGAAACTGAACAACACTCTACTCAATGATACCTTGGTCAAGGAAGAAATAAAGAAAGAAATTAAAGGCTTTTTTGAGTTTAATGAAAATGAAGCCACAACATATCCAAACTTATGGGACACAATGAAGAATGAAGAATTCCTAAGAGGAAAACTCATAGTTCTGAGTGTCTCCAAAAAGAAACTGGAGAGAGCATACACTACCAGCTTGACAGCACACCTAAAAGCTCTAGAACAAAAGGAAGCAAATTCACTCAAGAGGAGTAAAGGACAGGAAATAATCAAACTCAGGGGCGAAATCACCCAAGTGGAAACAAAAAGAACTATTCAAAGAATCAACCAAACCAGGAGCTGATTCTTTGAGAAAATCAACAAGATAAATAAACCCTTAGCCAGACTCATTAGAGGGCACAGGGACAGCATGCTAATTAACAAAATCAGAAATGAAAAGGGAGACATAACAACTGATCCTGAGGAAAACCAAACCACTATCAGGTCCTTCTACAAAGAACTCATTAAAAAAAGGAAAACATACATGGCTACAGATGCTATAAACCATACATTGTAGAAAAGACAGTGTCTTTAAGAAATGACTCGGGAAACCTAGATATCCACATGATGAAGAATAAACTAAACCGGGCGGTGGTGGTGCACACCTTTAATCCCAGAACTTGGGAGGCAGAGGCAGGCAGATTTCTGAGTTCGAGACCAGCCTGGTCTACAAAGTGAGTTCCAGGACAGCCAGGGCTATACAGAGAAACCCTGTCTCAAACAAACAAACAAACAAACAAACAAATAAATAAATAAATAAATAATAAAATAAAATAATAAAAAATAAACTAGATCCATATATTCTCTCACCCTATTCAAGATTCCATTAAAATGAATCCAGGACTTTGACATAAGACCTGAAACTCTGAAACTGCCAGGAAAAAAATAGGCAAAATACTTCAAGATATCAATATTGGGAAGGGATTGCTGTAGAGGACTACAATAGCCCAGGAAATAATAGTCCACACTGACAAATGGAGTTACATGAAAGTAAGTAGTTTCTACACAGTAAGGAAACCAACTGAGTGAAGTCGTCTGTGGAATAGTCGGAAATCTTTTCCTTCTGCACTTTTGATTGAAGATTAGAAACTAGAATCTATAAGGAACAAAATGCTCATCTCAAAAGACACAAACAACCCATTCAATCAACAGGCCAATGAATTAGACAGCTCCCAAATTAAGAAATACAAATGGCCACTGGTATTTGAAAAGTGTTCATCTTTAGCCACAAGAGAACACAAACTCAAACTGTTCTCTTTCCCAGTGAGAATGGCTGCCATCAGAGAAACAAGGGGTTTGTCTGCATGAAAACATAGCTTGTAATGGGAATAAAGGATAGTTTATTCTTTATGAGTGGCCATGGCGCAGAATCATTAACTCAAGTTGCTTTCATAGACATGTCCCACAGTGTGTGTGTGTGTGTGTGTGTGTGTGTGTGTGTGTGTGTGTGTGTATGGGTGGTGGTGGTGATGGTGGTGGTAGAGGTGGTAGTGGTGGTGAGGGAGTGTAGCAAGAGACCTTATTGACTACAGAATAAGGAAAACCATAAAATGAAGCATTTACCAAATGCTTTTGTTTGCAAACTTGTCTGTTGGTAGGAGCAAAACAGGGAATCTCTGTAAACTTTGGCATAACATGAGGACATTCTTGGTTTTTTGGGTCAGTGTAGGTAGCACTCTGCTAAGAATATATTTTAAATGTTTTCATTATTACAATGATATTAGGTCAGATTTAGGGGTAGGTGATACAAAGCTTTTCTAGGGTCAAAAAATAGTCCAAAATAATTTGTCTCTGCATATAAAAGTTTAACCTCCATAAAATGAATTTCACTCATTTGGCCTTGTAGATTCACATTATATTCAGCCTTTCCTTTTCTCCCTCAAAACTGTCCCATATAACCCCTCTCCCTTGCTCTCTATCATTCTTTGGCATCTTTTTTTCTTTAATTGTTGTTATTAATGTGTGTATAATTTATGTATTAAATATGTAAACATAATCTTCACAGTACAAGCACAGTTACTTGCATGTATAATTTGCAACCATAGTTCTCCACAGCTACAACCATCATGGCATGCATGGTAACACTTAAAATAGTGGCATGCAAATGTACCTTCAGGAAAATCAACAGTTTTCTAATTGTGCTTTTTATGTTGTTGTTCTTTAATCTTTTTTTACAGTCCAGACTTTATCCCTCTCCTAGTCCACCCTCCGACTGTTCCACATCCTATATCTCCTCCACCCCTTTCCCCTCATCTTCAAAAGAATGCCCCCACCTCCACCCCCTCTCCTGAGGCCCCAAGTCTCTTGATGGTTAGGTGCATCTTCTCTGACTAGTTCAGACTCAACAATCCTCTGCTGTGTATGTTTTGGGGGCCTCATATTAGCTGGTGCATGCTGCCTAGTTGGTGGCTCAGCCTCTAAGCTGTCTAGGGGGTCCAGGTTAGTTGCGACTGCTGTTCCTCCTATAGGGTTGCTGACTTCCTCAGCTTCTTTGAACTTTTCCCTAATTCTACCACAGGGGTCACCAGCTTCTGCTTAAGATGTGCTCAACATGATGGAAATCATGCCCAGGATTGGACAACTGTCCATTCATCCAAGGCTAGTAGTAGAGCCACGGACCTCGGAGGAGATACTACGACCACTGCTTTACCAAGCAGCCCAGTCCCTCACTGCATTCTAAATATGGGTACCCCTCTACCCACATTTAAGTGTAGTTCTCACCCTCATTAAGGGAACATTTCTTTGTAACAGATGGAGACCATTATTGAAAACCACCAACACTTTAAATAATGAGTTGTGCAGCCTAGCTCCATCTGATAAATCTACAAAACACTCCTGCACCAAAGGTTTGGGGAATCACTGTAGAAGAGTGAGCATAAAGAGTCTAAGAACCAGAAGAACAGGGAGTTTGCTTTGAGACTGTGTCTCCTAGAAATTTCAGAGAAGCTGCAGCCATGAAGTCCTACTAACATGGACAAAGATGACACCAATTGACATGCTAACATAGAATGGAGGACACTCACATGCCTCAGCCTTAGATACAACAACTAAAAAATGCTGTCAGGAAGAAAGAATGATCTTCCCTAGAAAAGAGCAAACCAACTGCTCATCTAATACCAAATGGAGATTTCTTTCTAAAACGGGGTCTCATGAAGTCCAGGCTAGACTCACAGTCACTAGGTAGCCAAAGATAACCTTGAATTTCCTATTCATCCATTTCCAATCAAGTGCTAGAAATAAAAGCAAGTACTATCACATCCAGTTATATTGTGGAAAACTGAACACAGATGTGACTTTTATATTATTATTGTTGTTGTTTTTATGTTATTTTATTTATTTACAATCTAGCTGTTGCCCTCTCTGGATCCCACCTACCAAAGTTCCTCATTCCATTCCTCCTCCCTGTCTCTAAGAGGGTGCTCCCCCACCACTTTATTTTTCTCCAAACATTCATTTAGAGATTTTTTTTTAAAGCTAAAAATTATAGGAAAATTATATTTATGGCTCTTGGCATATAAACTGGTACAGCCACTATGGCAATCAGTATGGAGGTTTCTCAGGGATGTAAAAATAAAATTACCAGATGACTCACCTGTACGATGCTTGTACATACACATATGGACACAAAGTCAGCATAACACAGGGATACTTGCACATGCACATTTATTGCCTAGGCAGCCAATATTCTGGGAAATGGAACCAGCCTAGATATCTATCAACAGACGAATGGACAAAAATGTGTGGAACTATGAATTTTATGCAGTTTCAAAGAATAACAAAATCCTGATTTTGTACAGCAATAGAACTAGAAATTATGTTAAATAATACAGAATTCAGAAATACAACTACAATGTACTTTTTCTCATGTACTCTGTGTGTCTGTGGGTGTGTGCTCATATTCCAGCCTGTGAGTGTGCATGTGTGTGTGTGTGTGTGTGTGTGTGTGTGTGTGTGTGTGTGTGCGTGTGTGTGGACATTGGGAGGAAAGAAAGAGTCCTAAGTCTGTAGAGAGTGGGAATGGGATACATGACTCATAAAATCACAGATAGGGTTAACAGTATGGGCGGTGATGGAAGAGAGAGGGGAGCATTAACCAATTATTTTGACATCTCTGTATAAAAATGTTTCAGTGAGCTCTCTCATATACTAAAAGCAATAAAAAGAGGAAAAAAGAATAGTGATGTAGATTGTATCCTTTATCAAGTTAAGAAAATGGTTGTAGCCATGATTTTCCATTAATTATAAATTGATAAATATAAGAATAAAAGCTAGCTTGGGTAGCTTTTTAATTGGATTACCTCTTCAAAGAGTACAGCACAAAAAAAAAAAAAAAAATGTGAACTCTCTAAAATACACTCCCACCGAAATTCTTCCTGCCAAGCCCCAGTGTCTTAGTCTGCCCTTGGGTACCTGGGCAATCCATGAGGCAACATTTCCCCTCATGTCACAATCACCATGCCTCACATGGCCATGCCAAGGAGAGTGCACAGAGAAAAGAAGGGATGGAATTAGGTTTGGAAGGCCATCAAGTGCTCCACACATTTATCTTTTAACAGCAAAGCCTCCCTCAATAATCAACGCGCACCTCCCTCCAACATCAGATAGAGTTGAGAGCCAGATCTGTTAACAACAGAAGTGACAAAAATCTCAAATTTTATCCAGGTGTAGCATTACAAGCCTACAATCTCAGCACTGGGAAGGCTGAGACAGGGGAGGAGGGACAATTTGAGGTTATCCTGTGCTACACTATTGTGTGGCATCATCTCTAAAACAAACAAACAAACAAACAAACAAGCCACGTTTGAAAAATGAAAGTGTTTCTTGAGAATCCTGTGGTGATCCTGTCAGTGATTTTCTTAGTGCCTTTGAGATCCACACTTTAAAAGACTGCTAAGTGGATAACTGGTACATTTTTTTAAAGAGATAAAGTTACCTTTAACTGTAGAAGAAAGAAATGGTGTGTATATGAAACTAATTAAATGTAGCAAAAATGTAACCAGCTAGTTTCTGTTAATAAGAAAACCAAAATTAACCAAGTCTGGTAATTTTGGTTTTGTTTCCTTTTGGTTTTTTGCTATAATGAATCTAAAGATCGTGACTTTAAAAGTCACAGAGAGAAAAATAAAACAGCTTGTGTACATTCGGCCTCTTCACTGAGGGAATTTTGCCTCTGTGTTTGAAAGGCTGGAGCAGAAATCTTTGGTTTTTCAGTAAAAGCTCTGTGTAGAATTGTGTTCAGTGTTGTGTGTATATCATATACATGTACAAACAGTGACTACATAGAGAACTACACATACACTACATCAGTGTTACACTATGCCTTCTCCAAGAGATTACTCTCAATCAGTCTCTTATGCTGTTTCCTAAGCTTGACAGTAAAGGGTTAAAAGAAAATGCACAGAGTATTAATTATCAGCTATACTATATACTCATCTCTGTGGCCTGTGTTTATAAATCTCTGTATCATCTACAGAGAGATGGTGAGTTTTGGAAAGATGCTATGATAAGTGAAATGCCATGCACAGGCTTGGGTGTCTGAAAATTGGTCCCTAGCCCGCAGTGCTATTTAGGGAATTGCCCAAAATTTGAGAACCATGGTCAAGTTTGGAGATATAGGTAGCTGGGCATGATCCTGGAAGGTGGTATGTGTTGCTATCTCCGGCATCAGCTTCCTCATCTGGGCAGATATGACAAGGAGTGACATAGTTCATGCCAACACAAACTGAGCCACTCCACCCATCAAACTGCAGCCATGAGGAATCCCATGGCAAATAACCCCCCCCCCTCTTTTAGATTCCTTCTGTCAGGCATTCTGTCACAGAGGTAGAAAAGTAACTTATACAGTTATGTGCAGATGAATTTAAATTCCAAAGCTATAAGAAGGAATGAACATGAGGCATGGCCATTTAAACCTGTTTTATATAGTAGAATAACACTGAAAAAGTAAGATTGTATAACAAATGTATTATATATATATAACAATATCTATAGCTTTTTAACTTTACTGTAAAATAATTGTAAATAAAAGCATATTATAGTGTCATATAATAATCTGCCATCTGATGATCTCATGTTAGTTTAATATTTATTATATTAACAGTCACATTCCTTAATAATATTAACTTAAAATTTAAATATACTGCCTAATATCTATTCTCAATTACCCACTGAGAGTTTCGCTGTCTCAGTGAAAGAATGACAGGTTTGCTCTGTGAATAGGCTAGCGTCATATGAGGATGACAAGATCTATTTTATCACTGATCCGACACATACACACAAAAGCTGAAACTACTTTTTCTAAGCATTAGATATCCCCCTGGGTTTCTTCTGCAGAGGGAGCAATTGCATATGAAGTTAATAGCTATCACATTGAATTCTGTTATCAAATAAATCTGAGGAAACTTAGAACAAACAAACTGCTGTTTATGTAAATTACATTAGCAACTTTCTATTTCAGAATAGCTATAGCAATTCTTCAATTGCAAGTATTATTTCCAAGTTGTGATAGAAGTCATCTTCAATGCTATTAGTAATGAAACAATGCACACAATTTCTGAGCAGGACTTTTCTTTCCATAACTGTCCTTAAAAACTTACTTTCTCTTTTGTGACATCATATTGATTTGTTCTATAGTCTGTTAAAACTTTATTTAACTAAGAAAAATGATAATTTCAATTCTGACTGTATCTATTCAAGCTGCTGACACAAACTAAGGAATACTTTATATATTTAAATATCAATTTGGAGTTATATAGCCTATTTGAAAAGCTTGAGTATACCCCTCAGTAGATCCTATATTCACCTACAGCACTAATATACAAAATACATAAGAAGTACATTCATTCAATAGCAGATCAAGAAGACCATAATTTAAATCAGTAAAGGACCTAAGTCTGAATGTTTTTTTTTTTCTCAAATAAGGTTGTACAAACAGTAAGTGCATAAAAATATCCAGTGTTATCAATCATTAGAAAACTCAGAAGCACAATAAACAGAATTATGCACTTGCTTGGATGTGCATTTTCAAACAATTAATGGTGATTAATGTCCAGAAAGTTGTGGAGGAGAACAACTCATTTATACTCTAGGTGGGATGAGAATTGGCTGGTCATTGTAGAAAACACGTCAGTGATTCCTCAATGTTTAAAATGAAACTACTCTATGACCCAGGAATCTGTCTTCTAAGAATATACCCAAAGGGAAAAATCACTTCCACATAGAGATATCTGTACATGCCTATTCATTTACATATTATTTATACTAATTTTATATGATAATCTCCCTAGTGCCCATACAGAGATAACAAGTAAATTGTTATATAAATATACACATATATACAGAGAGGAGATTATTATTCACCCTGGAAAATGGAAATCCTGATAATTGTCAACAATGTGGATGAATCAGAAGACTTATCAAAAAAATCTCTACCATAAATATTATATAAACTGTGTTATACAGTACTAGTTTAAAGCTTTTGGGGGCTAAAGAGAAAACAAAAAGGAAAAAATAAATCAAGTGCTACCTTAAGAAAATTCCACTGGATATATAAACAAAATTAGACCATAAATAAGGTAACAATACAAAAGTGAATATTATCAGTACCATTATTTTTCAGAAGTTTCAAATAATCAAGAAAGCTTATCTGATTGGCAGAATTTAAAAAGGTCTCATAAGAGAGGGCAGTTTAGATTGACATGCCTGAAAATGTGAATAATATTTTGCTAATTAAGTTCAAGGTACTCCCAAATAAAGAAATAAGTTAGAATTCAGACAGAGCAAAAGCATATTTTGAAAACTGAAATGTCTAATTTAATCATATGATATAACAGAAAACTTGATGTAGGGGAATGAAGATTGGAGGATCCAGAACAGGCATGGAAAGTTCAGGCCATCAAGGCTCAGCTGAAGGCCATGTATTTACATAACAACAGCAAGTCAGTAAATACATCCGAGAAAAAATGAATGGCATACTCAGACCTGTGTGCTAAGACCTTTGAGCCACTTGTCTTCCCACATACAGAATAACAAGCAATGGCTTCTAAGATTATAGTATTCTTCTTGCCTTCAGTAATGTTTCTTATAGCTTAAATTTAATAGTTTTACATTTATTGAGGTCACCATTTTGAGTAATTCATGATGATAAGCTATGACAGAAGAAGCCACACAGCAATTATTACTAGGTATCCTCTTGAAGTCACATGATTCTTTAATTATTGATAGGGAGCAGAGAAGAGCTTCACAATACTATGCAGAGGCATTTCCATCATATTGAGCATTCCCCAAAAGAGGTACTTTTAATAATAGTTTAACTGGCTGAGTTAGTTATTTATGGTATATTTCTATTACCAGAGTCAGATTTAGATCAAATTATAAAGTTCAAGAGGAAGACAGTCGTAAATCCCTTCTTCTTTATCATCTAACAGTGTTAATTTAGTTACAGGAGGATTATTCTTTCTGGGTAATGCTGGGAGGTATTTCCAGAAAGCCCTCCTTATAAAACTGCCTGTCCAGTCAATCTATAAACAGGATACCAGAGGTTCAGGTATAATTTATGAACTTCAACTAATGGTTCAAATATGGGCCTAAATCAGATGTTAGTCTGGTGAAACTTAAGTTTAAATGGAGATCATCATTCAAAACTATCACTGTACAGAAAATGTCCCTAACTGATCCAATCAAATCAAACACACCAGGAAAAAGCTACTATGATCATATCTAATCCCATTTCATTTTAAATAAGCCCATTAAATTCTGTGTTAATTTCTGTACAAAAGGAATTTTTAAACTAAAAATGTTTTTCTTCATTTCCCTCTTAGTCTATTGATTTCATGAGAAATCAATATTAATAGGGCATTTTAGCTTTGTTATAATAAAATGTTATGGTCTGATATATCTAATTAAAATAAACAGTTTGCCATGTGATATCATCAGTAGAATTAATAATGCCATGACTGAAATGCCAGGGAAGCTGTTGTCTGAACATAGATGGGAAAGCACTTTCAAATTTAGCAAGCCCTTATCCGAGAAATGTTCTTATATGCCAGCTTACACAGGGCTTTATTGCCCAGTGAATCTACAATAAAATCCAAGTAAGAAACTTGAGGAAAGCTCACATGATTTGATATTCATAAAGCATCTATCTGAGTCATTTATGTATGTGGTACATGTACCAAAATGGAGGTCTCCCAAATCTCACTTACTGATAACCACTACTGGGAAAGTACAGAGATAGTGTTAACATCTGTATTCTAATCACCCAAAAAAGACATATGAGCAGAAAACAGCAGTCACTAGATCCAATTTCTCTCTGGGACTTAAGCTCCTCCTTGCTAGCTCTGCCCTCCTCTGATTGATCCAATGGCTGCTCTATGCGTAAAACCACAGGCACTGCACGACATTTGCTCCATACAGATGGTCACTTGAAAATTCACAATCAATGATGTGGCTAAGTAAAGGGTTATGACACCGACATACTATGGGTGTTACAAGTGATATAATTGCATTATTGCTGGGCCGTCAATGTATTCTATTACCTTATATACAGAAAAAAAAATCAGTTTGGATATTTAACACTCTAAAATGAAAGCTTTTGGCAAGTTGTAAAATTGCACATGACTGTAGTGCTGATGCTCACAGCAAACTCAAACGGCACAACATCATTACCCTTGTCTTCCAGGCGTTACACAATGGTGTTTCCTCTACACTATGATTCTGAGACTATTCGGTCTCATGGTTAAACTTCTGTTGGCAAAATTATTAGCAAAAACTGAAGAAGAAGGAGGAGGAGGAGGAAGAGGAGGAGGAGGAGGAGGAAGAAGAGGAGGAGGAGGAGGAGGAGGAGGAGGAGGAGAAGAAGAAGAAGAAGAAGAAGAAGAAGAAGAAGAAGAAGAAGAAGAAGAAGAAGAAGAAGAAGAAGAAGAAGAAGAAGAAGAAGAAAGTTCCTTATAAAATGAAACTCAGAGAAGCAACTTGAACTGAGTAGTAGAAGACAAGAAAATGCTGAATTCTTGGGTTGTGGTTGGAAAGATAAAACTGCAAAAACTGAAATGCAGCCCAAAGATAGGCAGGTAAACATCTTTTTATTTTGGCGTATGTGTTTATGTTTGTGTGGGTATGTGTGTTCATGTTTGTAAACATGCACATGGAACCCAGAGTTGACAAAGTGTTCCCTGCTCCATTATTCCACTTTCCATCTTGAGGCAGAGTCTGGCTGAACCTGGAGCTGGCTGATGCTGCTGTCTTGGACAGCTACCTTGCCCTAGGATCCTTGTTTTGGCCTCTACATTGCTGGGACTGCAGGTATCAGTTGTGCTTGCCTAGTTCTTTAGTGGGATCAGGGGATGCAGATTCTCATGCTTACTGGGTAAGCAATTTATCTATCATAATCTTTCCAACCCTAGTTAACCAAAATATAAGTGTCAATCAGTAGCAGAGAATAAGGGGGAGTATAGAGAGGCTCAACCTTTCCTTACTATTTGCCAAACTCTAAGATATTCCACCTAGTATTATAGAAATGAAGAATCTCAAATGTCCTTCAACACATTTTCTGGTTACGGGAACTATGGCATGGGTTCTGCCTTAGGGGTTCTCTACAAATGTGTGAAAGGAAAGAAACTTTGATGAGTGAAGAAAATGGAAGTAGAACATAATGAATGATCTCTCTTGTTCAGAAGTGACTGTACAGAAATCAAAACAGGCACTGACATGCACACATGCGTGCACATACACACACACACACACACACAAACACACACACACACACTACACACTACACAAATGCTCCTAAAGTCTTCTCTTTAGTCATAGAGCTAAGCAGGGTTATGTAATCAGTCCTTTAGAGAAAAGGATACAGAAAGGATTATTTAGCTTTACATCCTCCACAGTTGAGAAAGCACAAGATAATATGCATTACAGAGGCCGAGTCTGAAGTATTACTGCTAAGTAGAAAGATAAACCCTTAGTACATGTGCCTCACAGAGTTAATGTGAATGCTATTATTTTGTCATTGTTTGACTTAGTGAAAATGGAGTCTTATTAAAGTACACAGTAGATGCCAGATAATAGAAAGACAAGTTAGAAAGCACAGAAAGGTTAGTGAAAGGAAATTGAATTGCTACTTGACTAACCAAAAGAGTTCCGACAAGTGTAAATTCACTTCTGATTTAAGAATGTTTCTAATTACAGAAAGTATAGAGCAAAGGGGTAGAGATAAAGTATGATATTTCCCAGTGATTGCACCAGGGTCAAGAGGACATTCCTGCACTAGCCCAGAGAGTACATCTTTTAAGTTGTGGTCAGTATAAGACAAGGCAGTATAAAGTAATCACAGGTGACATGCAGATGAATGAGCATGACTATACTCCAATAAAAGTTTCTAAGTATCAACATCAAAGTTGGAATTCCAAGTAGGTCAGTTTATAACCATATTCTTATTTTGTTCTTTTTGAGACATCTTTAATTTACGGGTTGTACAAATACAACCAAGTTTGGTTTAGAAGCCTTAGCTTAACAGCTTCTTACATGAGTAAAAATTTTCAAAAACTGGCATACTTATATCCAGTTCCCTGGTACAATGAAAAGAATTCTAACTCACATCCCATTAGATTTAGAGGTCTGTTTTGCTCTCTGGGAAGGAGTCTTGCATAAAGGAGTTGTTCTCAATCAGTTCCTATAAAATTCACTACAAGGAAATTTAATGTGTTGGATCAAGTCAATGGATAAAGGAGACAAAATCGTCTGCATGGTTACATGGGTAGAAAAGTCAGGTTAGTGCCTGCTATTTATGTTGCTTTAATCAAACATGGAAGTTTCCATCCATGCTAGAGCAAGAGAGGCAAGTATCATTTCCCTCTGTGTATCACCTGCTAGATGGATTGAAAAGTATGTATTCCTGCTACATTTTATGATTTAATATTACTGTCAGTGACTTCAACCCATCCATTATTCACCATCTTATCATGTATTTGAGTAGATAATTATCTTACGAGAAATATCAAATGCTTAAAAGCAAGACGATGAAAACTTATGGCTTAGATCAGGAAACAGCTCAATCTGAATCAATGAATTTACAAATTAAATGGAATAATTTAGTGAACATTTTATTGATGTGTAAGGACTTTGAATAAAAAATGTATGTAGGACCTGTTGTACACAGGATGACCCTACCTGGCAGTGGGCCTAAACTAGATATGAATTAAAATTCCTGTCTTGTGTGATTACAGATGGGTTGCCACACTGAGAAGTACATCAGTGTGGCAAATAGGCTGCTTGGTGCTGGAAGCAGGTGAGCTTCCTTAGAAAGTAACATTTCTCAGTTTCTCATGGATAGTCAAAGAGAATTAGCAGGAAGTTCAGGGGCCCCACTGCGGGAAAACACTTGCACCTTGTATCTCCTTTCTCTTGCTATACCTCACAAACCTGCTCATATTTTAAATCTTTTTTTATTATATATTTTCTTTATTTACATTTGAAATGTTATCCCCTTTCCTAATTTCCCCTCTGAAAATTCCCTATCCTCTCCCCTCTCCCCCTACTCACCCACCCACCCACTCTCACTTCCTGGCCCAGGCATTCCCCTATACTGGGGCATAGAACCTTCACAGGACTAAGGGCTTCTCCTTCTATAGATGACCGACTAGGCCATCTTCTGCTACATATGGAGCCAGAGCCATGAGTCCCTCCATGTGTTTTCTTTGATTGGTGGTTTAGTCCCAGGGAGCTCTGGGGTTACTGGTTAGTTCATATTGTTTTTCCTCCTATGGGGCTGCAAACCCCTTCAGCTCCTTGGGTCCTTTCTCTCTAGCTCCTTAGTTGGGGACCCTTTGCTCTAATGGATGATTGTGAGCATCTACTTCTGTATTAGTTAGGCACTGGAAGAGCCTCTCAGGAGACAGTTATATCAGGCTCCTTTCAGCAAGCTCTTGTTGGCATCTGCAATAGTGTCTGGGTTTGGTGGTTGTTTATGGGATGGATCCCCAGGTGGGGCAGTTTCTGGATGGTCATTCCTTCAGTCTCTGCTCCAAACTTTGCCTCTGTAACTCTGTCCATGGGTATTTTGTTCCCCCTTCTAAGAAGGATCGAAGTATCCACACTTTGGTCTTCCTTATTCTTGAGTTTCATGTGTTTTGCAAATTGTATCTTGGGTATTCTGAGCTTCTGGACTAATATCCACTTATTAGTGATATTAGTGCATGCATATCATGTGTGTTCTTTTACCTAGAAGATGCTGCAACTTATAATAAGGACACATGCTCCACTATGTTCATAGCAGCCTTATTTATAACATCAAGAATCTGGAAAGAACCCAGATGTCCCTCAACAGAGGAATGGATACAGAAAATGTGGTACATTTACACAATGGAGTATTACTCAGCTATTAAATACAATGAATTCATAAAATTCTTAGACAAATGGATGGATCTGGAGGATATCATCCTAAGTGATGTATTTTAAATTTTAATCTGTATTCTCTTCCTAAAATAATCATTGAGTGCGTGGTTACTAGCATTTGGGAGTCCTGAGACCTGTATGATGAATAATCAGCCTTGAGTGGTCTTCAGGTTTCTTCACATAAGTACAAGGGTCCTGTGTGTCCTGAGGTTACAGTGGCAATACAAATCATCTTCCAGATAGACGTGGTTGGCTTGATTGTTTGTTTGTTTGTTTTTTAAATGGGTACTACTCATTAATACAATGCAATACAGGAAAGAAATTGGAAGTCAAAGTGAATATATTTCTGCCATAATCAAGAAAGAAAAAATAATTTTGATGTAAGTGGGCATCTTAATAAGCCAAAAGATCATAACAGTGATGTGGAGAGAATCCACTGTCTGCCAGCTAGCACTCAAAGCCACCTTATGAGGTTGTTCCATGAATGTATGTGGCTAAGAATTCCTCCTCAGAAAAGAACTAAGAGAAGAAATATAGTCCCAAAAGGGATGTCTAATTCTATTCTCTGACTCAATCTTCTGGTTGCTCCAGCTTCTGCCATACCCCTCTTTCCACATACATCACTCTCCTCCCTCTTTTAAGGCCTCAACTTGCCTTGCCAGAAATAATTTTCCAGAATTCTAGAAGATCAAATTCTATTCAACGAGAAAATGCTTTGTAATTTATCAATACTTATTTTTTATAGTATATAAATAGCACATGGCAATTATATTTAGAAAGTATTAAAATATATATAAAGTAGAAATCACTTCTTTATAAAATTCCTAATTTTATTTATATTCTTTAAGGTTTAATAATATTCACTATTATGCACATTTTAATTATATGCATTTTCAGCTGGATAATATTCTATAGAAATTTTTTTCCTGTAGCTAATATTCTAGTATAGCATCCCTAAATATAGGTTAATATGTCTTCTAATTGTCTTGATAATTTTTCATTATGACAAAACACATGATTCCTTCATTTCATAAATGATAAACTGAAGGTCAGAAAGGTTACGTAAGTCGGTTAGTCACGTTAAAACTGGATAAAGAGGTGCTTCTGTAGCTTTCTTACGTGGTCCTGCTGATCTGGATTTAGTCTATCCTGTGTCATGCAGCTCATTGGTTGGTCCTGGAGTAATGAATGCAGTACAACATCTCTCTGCTCTATTTAAAGCACTGGTTCCCAAGCCCACGGAGGGAGATGCCCACTCTTCACAGGCGCGTATGAGACCCTTAGAACATTGTTCCCAGAGTGCTCTAATGCTCAGGCACTTCGCATCAGCACTTGCTCAGAATGATCCCTGGGAGCTAGCCGGCTCGCTGAAGAACTAATACTTATGTGCCTGTTTCCCTTGCCAAGGTTTAATTTCCTCTTCTTTTATGTGTAGAAATGCTGAAATCTTTCAGGGCTCTGTTCAGATCTTGTATCCTTCATAAAGCCTTTTCAATCACAATAACCCCACTCTAATCTTTTTCATTCTCTGAATTCATAATACTCTTTTCAAATGAATACAAAGTATCTTCCCATTAGAGGTAAACTATCTCAATTATTCACTCCCATGTCAATTTCCCTGCAATGCAAAGAAATAACTGTACTGACTGCCCTCATTTCAAAGTCATGAATGTAAATGCTGTACTTTTTCCTGTGGTTAAATAAATACCATAATCCTGCCATTTGAAAATGTACTTTCAGATGGCATTAAATTAGTTTGAAATGTATTTATCATACTGTTATGATAACTTTTTTGTTAACGCAATGTATTTTATCATAACTGTTATAAATTTTCATTAGTAATAACTCTCTTTCCCCCACTTGATTCAGCCCCTGGTAACTTCTATTTTCTGACTGTGCAATTGTTTATTCCAAATACCTGAAGATATCTCATGTTACAGGAACTCTTGTAATAGCTGTTCATTTGTGTCTAACTTATTTCACTAAACATAGCATTTTAGAGGTCTATCCATGTAATAACATATAACAATATTTCACTTTCTTTCATAGATTTGCAGTGTGCTACAGCAGGTGATATGCTCTGTTGATCCATATGCTCTGTTGATCCATATGCTCTGTTGATCCATATGCTCTGTTGATCCATATGCTCTGTTGATCCATATGCTCTGTTGATCCATTCCTTTCTTGATGAACAAAGGTTGGCTGTGCTACCTTTTACTATGGACAACAACAGTATAAAAATTTCTACTCATGCTTCCAACTTCAATTATTTTAGATTTCCAGAGTTGAAATGTTAAGATATATGACAGCTTTATATTTAAATCTTATAAAACAATACGACTTCCTCACATTTTGCATACCACTTTATCATGCGTTAGGATTGTCCCAAAGTCCCCTTTCTCCAATCTACAGGGGTTTGTACTGGGTGACATTGATGATACCCTATCTGGAAGTGTGACTTTGATGATATCCTTTCTGGAAGTGTGCCGAGTACCCTCTAGCACCATGAATACTAGTCAGCAGGTGTGATGCTTCCAGTTAGTCATGCACAGCTTGACTTCTCTGTTTGATGACTTAAGTAAATGCTGTCTTCAGCAGTAAGGATTTACTATCAGGTGGGGGGAGGCACCCAACAGCCTTGATAAGAGTCTGTGATGTGCCCTGTGTTCATGGGACCACACTAGCCAATGATTCAACAGGATGTAACAAATTCTTAACACTGGACATTTTATTTAGTGGCTTGTCTCACCTAGTATTTAGTGACTTCCTTTAGATTTTTTTCACAGAAATGTATATTTAAGAATGCTTCTAGCATAGTAGATTTCCATGTAATTTTTCTAATGGCCTTAGTATCAGTCGACCGCTCATAGTCCCTCCTTTATCTTTCTAACTCACCCCTTACTATTTAACATTCCTATTGTGGTTTTCCCCTCTATCTCTCCATAACACTGTATTCTAGTTCTAATTCCTTGTGAGATCCTCTCATCCTTCCTCTTTCCTAACCATTATGGTCAACAGATTAAATACTATTTGTCATGCTAAAATATCTTGCTTTTGTCTTTACCTAACATGTTTTTGAAACAACACTCGGTAAATGGCTAATTAAGGTAAATGAAGTAAATTAAGAAAAAAATAAGTTAACATCAAAGTTTCTGTTTATCTTCAGACTTTCTAAAATGCTTTAATTGTGATATTTTTAATGAAAAATAACATACTTTTAATTATTATTAATTTCATTCTTATAAAATGAATGTCTACATCTATTTCTCTTGTGTAAAATGTTTTTAAATCTAACAAAGAATGACAATTGTACTTATAAGTAATTCAAGCATAGCTTGAACAAGGTTGTTATAACTTGAGAATCTAATACACAAAATCCTGGCAAATATTCCACCTAAATTATTGGATAACAGGAAGCAAATGTTTTCATGTTGCATGTTCCAATTCTTCACAGTTGAAGGCCATAGTACTGTGCTCTGTTACTGATATTCTTTACCTATTCTGACATATGCCTATTTCCCACACATACATCACATTTTCTTTCTTTCTTTCTTTCTTTCTTTCTTTCTTTCTTTCTTTCTCTTTTTTTCTTTTTTCTTTTCTTTTTTTTTTTTTGGTTTTTCGAGACAGGGTTTCTCTGTGTAGCTCTGGCTGTCCTGGAACTCACTCTGTAGACCAGGCTGGCCTCGAACTCAGAAATCTGCCTGCCTCTGCCTCCCGAGTGCTGGGATTAAAGGCGTGGGTCACCTCACCCAGCTTTTCATTTTCTTATTCCTCATAGTATGAATTGTCAGTTTATTTAAGAAAATAAAACATTTGCATTCCTTTCACTTATATTGGTCTTATTTTAAACGTTTATAAAATATTTATCTCTCAGAAACCCTCAGTGTGCAGTTAGATTCGACTCCTACTAGATGAGCTAAAACCTTCACTAAGTGATATTTATTTATACCCCTAGATATGCTCCAGTGAGAATGTATTAGCAAACGATCTGCACTTCTACAGGTGCTCAATCAAAAGTTAAACACACAGATGCAATTATTATTCAAAGGGTACACATATGAGAGAATGCATGTGGCATCTGTCTCCCAGGGGCCACTCAGAGACTGTGGTGACAGGATCTCAGAGCACAGGTGATAGAATGCCAGAAATGCTGAGGGTCGAAAGGGTTAAGCAAGCACGGGAACTGGGAGATGGGAGAAACTAAAAAGAGAGAACAAAGGTTTAAAAAAGCCACATAGATGCCTATATGTCAATTACAATTTAAAACCATAAATTTAAAAACTAAAAGTTAAAAGGGAGATACACTGCCTGACTCAGTAATACTTACTCTAGACACCATTGTTTATTAGACAAAATTCCACTGACAGGTGTGGACCTCTTTATGGATTGATGGTCAGGGAGAACCCAGAGGTCTCCCATATGTTACAGGGTCCTCCTAGATCTCTTGGTTGCTCACCAGAACCAGATAACAGAGACCCTATTGCTTAACATATCATATATCTTGGTTGCAAGACATAAGGAAATCTAACTCAAACTGAGTCGGAATTTTCCTTCCTGGTAGAGTGATTTCACAATGATGGAAAGTGCTATGAAGGCTCCTGGGGCCTAAGCCTAACCCAGCTATGACCTCAACAAACTACAGTGCCATCCTCTAGGTCAAGATGTGGCCACTGGTGTGACAATGACATGACTAACATAAGAGCTTAGTGAGGCTTTTTATGGCTGTGATAAAACTATAACCAAAAGCGATTTGAAGAATCAGGTATCCATAGTTGTGTGGATCTATAACTGACTCTTCAATTCCATTAATCAACATATCTGTTTTATGCCAACACAATGTGGTTTATATAATTATAGTTTTGTAGTACAACCTGAGATCAGAAATGGTGAGACCTTCATCAGTTCTTTTATTGCTCAGGATTATTTTAGCTCGCTTTCTTTGGTTTTTCATATGAAGTTTAGAATTGTTCTTTCAAGGTTATAAACAAGGCTGCCCACTCTCTCCCTATTTATTCAATGTAGTCCTCAAAGTTCTAGCCAGAGGAATTAGAAAACAAAAAGGAGGTCAAAGAAATACAATTTGTAAAGGAAGAAGTCAAGGTATCTATATTTGCGGATGATAAGATAGTACATTTAAGTGACCCCAAAAAACTCTACCAAGGAACTTCTACAGCTGATAAACACTTCAGCAAAGTGGCTGGATATAAAATTAACTCAAATAAATCAGTATCCTTCCTCCAAAAAAGATAAGTGGGCTGAGGAAGAAATTAGGGAAATGACACTCTTCATAATAGTCACAAATAATATAAAATATCTTGGTGTAAATCTAACCAAGTAAGTAGGAGATTGTTATGACAAGGACTTTAAATCCCTGAAGAAAGAAATCGAAGAAGACTTTAGAAGACGGGAAGAATTCTGCAATTTTTAATGTAGGCTACTAGTGCTACAAACTTTCCTTGTGTGTCATTGTGCTTTCATTATGTGTCATAAATTTGGGGGGTCTGTGTATTCATTTTCATTAAACTATAGAAAGTCTTTATCCTCTCTCTTAGTCTGTGTACTGACCCAGTTTTCATCAGTAGAAAGCTGTTAAGTTTCCATGAGTTTGTAACTATTTTGTTGTTTCCTTTTTCTTTGGTGTGATTAAATTCTTCAGGTTGGAATTTTTTTCTATAGACATGTATTTTTAGAAAAGTACTACTTAAATTTGATTTTATCATTAAACGTTTCTCTCTGTGTGTCTCTGTTCTCTCTGTATCA
Organism: Mus minutoides; assembly: GCA_902729485.2. Lineage (NCBI taxonomy): Eukaryota > Metazoa > Chordata > Mammalia > Rodentia > Muridae > Mus > Mus minutoides. Next base: position 84,865 of record LR750410.1, on the reverse strand, counting down.
TGGTTCAAAGTTTCTTTCTAGGGATAGTAGTCTAGGCTATGTGTGGTCTCCTTGAGTCTGTATCACCTTTATCCTGACCCTTCTGACTTTTAGAGTCTCTACTGAGAAGTCAGGAGTAATTCTTTTTTTTCCCCACTTTTTTTTATTAGATATTTTCTTCATTTACATTTCAAATGCTATCCCAAAAGTCCCCTAAACCCTCCCCCCGCCCTGCTTCCCTACCCACTCACTCCCACTTCTTGGCCCTGGCATTCCCCTGTACTGGGGCATATAAAGTTTGCAAGACCAAGGGGCCCCTCTTCCCAATGATGGCCAATTAGGCCATCTTCTGCTACATATGCAGCTAGAGACACAAGCTCTGGGAGTACTGATTAGTTCATATTGTTGTTCCAACTTTAGGGTTGCAGACCCATTCAGCTCTTGGGTACTTTCTCTAGCTCCTATATTAGGGGCCCTGTGTTCTATGCTATAGATGACTGTGAGCATCCACTTCTGTATTTGCCAGACATGGTAAAGCCGCACAGGAGACAGCTATATCAGGGTCCCTTCAGCAGAATCTTGATGGTGTAGGCAATAGTGTCTGCATTTGGTGGCTGATTATGGGATGGACCCCCGGGTGGGGCAGTCTCTGGATGGTCCATCCTTTCATCTTAGCTCCAAACTTTGTCTCTGTAACTCCTTCCATGGATCTTCTATTTCCTATTCTAATAGATCTACCTTTATGTTACTTGGGATTTTTTTCCCTTTAATAGTCTTGCTTTTTCTGTATATTTAATGTTTTGATTATAATGTGGCAAGGGAATTTTCTTTTCTGGTCCAATATATTGTGTGTTCTGTGTGTTTCTTATATCTTTACAGGTATATCCTTCTTTAGGTTAGGAAATTTCATTCTATGGTTTTGTTGAATATATTTTCTAGACCTTCTCTATTCTTATAATACTTAGGTTTGGTCTTTCATGGTGTCCCAGGTTTCTTGAATATTTTGTATCAGCAATATTGTACCTTTAATCAATCTTTTCTTTGACTGAGGTATTCATTTCTTCTATTGTATTTTCAATGCCTGAGAGTCTCTCTTCCATCTCTTCTATTCTGTTGTGGAAGCTTGACTCTGTGGTTCATGTTTGAATTCTTAAACTTTTGATTTCCATATTTCCCTCAAGTTCTGTTTCTTTTATTTCCATTTTCAGGTCTCAACAGTTTCATTTGTTTCTTGCAACAGTTTGTTTCTGTTTTCATAGATTTCTTCATGAGATTTATTTATTTCCTCTTTAAGGGACTCTACCATCTTCATAAGTTGGTTTTTTTTTCCGATTTTTTTTTAGACATTTTCTTCATTTACATTTCAAATGCTATCCCAAAAGTCCCCTAAACCCTCCCCCACCGCCCGCTCTGTTCCCCTACCCACCCACTTCCACTTCTTGGCCCTGGTGTTCCCCTGGGGCATATAAAGTTTGCAAGACAAAGGGGCCTCTCTTCCCAATGATGGCCTACTAGGCCATCTTCTGCTACATATGCAGCTAGAGACACGAGCTCTGGGGGTACTGATTAGTTCATATTGTTCCACCTATAGGGTTGCAGACCCCTTCAGCTCCTTGGGTACTTTCTCTAGCTCCTCTATTGGGAACCCTGTGTTCTATCCAATAGCTAACTGTGAGCATCCACTTCTGTGTTTGCCACGCACTGGCATAGCCTCACATGAGACAGCTATAAGAGATGTCCATAAACATACAAGAAGCCTACAGAACTCTAAATAGACTGGACCAGAAAAGAAATTTCTCCCAATACATAATAATCAGAACAACAAATGCACTAAATAAAGACAGAATATTAAAAGCAGTAAGGGAAAAAGATCATGTAACATATAAAGGCAGGCCTATTAGAATTACTCCAGACTTCTCACCAGAGACTATGAAAGCCAGAAGATCCTGGACAGATGTTATACAGACACTAAGAGAACACATATGCCAGCCCAGGTTACTATACCCAGCAAAACTCTCAATTATCATAGATAGAGAAACCAAAGTATTCCATGACAAAATCAAATTCACACAATATCTTTCCATGAATCCAGCCCTTCAAAGGATAATACGGGAAAAACACCAAAATAAGGACAGAAACTATGCCCTAGAAAAAGCAAGAAAGTAATCCTTCAACAAACCTAATAGAAGACAGCCACAAAAACAGAATCCCAACTCTAACAACAAAAATGACAGGAAGCAACAATTACTTTTGCTTAATATCTCTTAATATCAATGGACTATTTCCCCAATTAAAAGACATAGACTAACAGACTGGCTACACAAACAGGACCCAACATTTTGCTCATAAGTTGGTTTTAAGGTCCTTTTTTGTTTTGTTTTGTTTTGATTTGATTTTTTTGAGACAGGGTTTCTGTATAGCCCTGACTGGCCTGGAACTCACTCTGTAGGCCAGGCTGGCCTTGAACTCAGAAATCTGCCTGCCTCTGCCTCCTGAGTTCTGGGATCAAAGGCATGCTCCACCACGCCTGGCAATTAAGGTCCTTTTCTTGACCTACAACTACATTGGAATATTCATGGCCTGCTATGGTAAAACAACTGAGCTCTAGTAGAACCACATTGTACTGGACATTATTAATTTTATTCTTAAACTGGCCTCTAGGCATCTGGATTTGAAATGATTTTAGGTCTAGGTGCTGATTTCTGGTTTTGTCTTTTTTGGGTGGATATTTTGTTCTTTGGTTTCTGTTTCCTCTCTGTGTTTTTGGAGAGTGTGATTGATGGCTGCATGTTGCCTGTTTTCCTGTCTGATAGTGTTGGAGCCTGGGATTCAGAGAGGAGCTGGGGGGATAGACAAGCAGAGAAGAGCTTGTCCAGGTAGGCAAGAACAGTCTGTGGGGTCCACAGGGGATGTGGGCATGGGTAATGGATGCTAAGGCTGGTGATGTGTTTCAGTGCTAGTGATTGGGTCTGGGGCAACAAAGAGACAGGAGGTCTAGGGCAGCCTACCTGGTTTTCTGGCAGTTGTGACTTAAACCTCCATGTCAATAAATATATATTCTTTTGGTATCAGCAAGTAGCAGAGAATAATGAAGTCAGCATGCTATTATAATAGATTTTACCTAATCAATACTTTCATATGAGTCACTACCAATTTTCACCTAGCTCTTTTATAGTCATTGAACTTTTCTCCAAGCAGTAAAAGCAAACCTTCAAGTGAAATACATTAGAAAATACATTAGAAAATACATTAGAATAAATGCACATGTTACTTACCACCTGCAGCCTGTCATGTGCAGTGTGTATATCCCCCGCTTACAATTCATGTCTCTCTTCCACCATTGCGCTCTGTCATGCAGCTCCTCCCCAGAAATGAAGTGAATTAGATCCCAAGCCACTCATCTACTAATTGAGCTTACTTACAACACAAGTGCATTGCCCTTCTTTATTAGGATGAGGTGCTCTGGTTGGCAATCAGGGGAGTGCTTTGCCCTATTTGATAGACGCTCAGAAGCTAGAAACAAGGGGGAAAGATCACCCTTCCAGAGCAGAACCAGGTGACTTCTGATGTCTCCGAGTGACAAGTTTCTATTGAATGAGGTACCAAGTTCAGAACACTTTGTTGCTGCGGTGCTGACACATTCACACACATGAAGCACGGTGGCTTCCCAGGCTCTGAAATTAAGGACATTGGCATCTTGAAGGGAATATTATTATGCTAACCAGTCAATAGGAAAGTGGGGGGGGGCAAGGAAAATATCTGTCCCATAATTTAATTAGAACAAGATGAATCTTGTCTGGAAGACGAGGGACATTTTTCTTCTACCATGGAGTATCTTGAGGCTTTTATCTTCCATGAAGCCTTCATGGAAGGGGGAAGATGCCACTGAAATACTATTCAGCACTGGGATGTGCTTTTGTTTTTGTTTTATTTATTTGGGGCAGTGGTGGTGGTGGTTTGTTTGCTTGTTGGTTGGTTTGTTTGCTCATCTGAGTATTAGGTAAACCCAGTGCATTTCTACATGTAATTCCTACATCTATGTGTGGTTCAGGTATGCACCATTCAAACAGCAAACCCACTGGTGACAAATGTCACTCATGAAGGCAGAGGGAAATGAAGAGGAGAGTGAAACTGAGACAGCCCAAGCTAGGTGTGTTGGAAAAGCAAAGACAATAGTTTCTAGCTTCAATTTTTCAGGGGTTAAAGGATGTATTTAAATCCAAATTTACAGGTGGCAGAATTTATTTCTATCCATTTTGAAAGAAATACATATTTCCAAAGTTGTTTTAACCCTACAGAAGCAGAATTACTCACTTTCCATATTCTTTTCTGTCCAGCTTATCTTTCTTCTTACTTATAGGGGAATATTACACATATGTCTTTTGAGACAAGGCATTATCTGCTGTCCAGTGAACAGTCTTTACAGAGCATTCCTCTCAGACCTAAACTGAATGTTTGTGGCTGATAAGGGCAAAGGCAGGACAATATGTACAGAGAGGGATGAAGAAAAAGAGTACCTCCAGGTAAGCAGGGAGTTTTTCCTACTGTTAGGAGTTTGCTTATATATATATATATATATATATATATATATATATATATATATACCTTTAACAAATATGCACACTGACTTCTGCATACAGCTTAAATAGGGTGGGGGGGAATATACAGAGCAAAATGTAACTTGACAATAGCAATGAAAAATCAAAGCTACTAACTCTATTTTATTTTAAAAGTGTTTTATATTAAAGAAATATTTTAATTTCCTTAGCCGTTATCATCAAACTATGAAAGATATTACTCTTAATATCAAATAACTATAAAGTAATAATGTAATCTATTTTTACCTAAATGTTAGTCTATCTCTTTCCTCTGATATTCAAAACTTACATATTAAATCTTCATATTGTGCTTTCGATTCTCTCAATCAACAATAGAATGTTATAGTTTGCACAAACACTGACACAAGAAGATAAGAGTCTCTATCTACCATGAGTATTAATAAAATCTAGCAGACAGTTTCCTATATGATGTACTTGTTTACCATATAGGTAAAAGTAGTGAATATTTTGCCTTATCCTTAGATTCCAGAAGGCAGGAAAACAATCATTTGCTATAGAAAGAAAAACCAAAGATTTTCGAGATGATTCAGACCCCATTGAAAGAATGTCAACTCAAAGTTTGCAAGTGTGTTTAAGTGTCAATTCTGTAATATGCTCCTCTTGTTTAATTTGCTGGATTCCTTCTATATAAGAGTTAGCTCATAACTAATGATAAATACAAAAGAAGTAGTATGATTACCTGTTCCAATTATTCCTGGACAGTCTTATTTAATGCCAGCACCAACATGAGCTACTCTCAACTCAAAGGGGCAATATTACATTATCATTCAACTAACAGTATAATCAGGAGAATTAAAATAGAAATAAAGTGTATCTTTAATAAACAACCTTTAAAGATGCATTAATAACTATAAAACAAATACTCCTAACCAGGCTCTAGTAGTTTTGTTACAGGAAACCACACTGGCACATGGTGAGGTCGCAGTTCTGTGTTCCCTATGATAGGCGTCCAACAGCTAAGGCATGAAGCATTGGATGGTTGACCCTGCTGCTGTCTGGTGGCTATTATCTGACAAGCCAAGACTTCTCATTAAAAAACAAACAAAAAAATAAAAAGAAAGAAGAACAAAAGAAGAGAAATGTTGATAATAATATATCAATACTATGTCACCACCTAGAAGTAGCAAATCTTTCATTTCAAGGCTAAGCTAGATTTCTATTGTTAGCTTAATGTATTTTGGGTTCTGTAAAAAGGTAGAAAAACCAGGACATTGGAATGCATGCCTATGAACCCATCATGGGGGAGCTGAAGTAGGAGGATTTGGTATTCCATTTGAAGCTATCTCATACAAAATGTTGAGTCCCTGTCTCAAAAGAAAAAAAAATGGGGCGAGCAGGAAAGAAGTCTCTCAGTAAAAGAAACAGAAAAACAAATGTTCTCAAAACAGAAATACCTGTGTTCTCAAAAACATAGTGATAAGAAATTAAAGTCTTTTGAAAAAGTTGCATCTGCCTATCATCTTTGTACGTAGAGTTGCTTTTGTGAGGGCTATTGCCCACCCAATAAAAGTTAACAGATACACCAGTTCAGAAGTCTGGAGGTCAGGAGAGAACTCTGTGACTGAGCACGGCAATTGAGGAATGGAGCATGGATAGCAGGATCCTGATGTCCAGCGACAGCTTTGGTTTTGAGGTCAGTGCTGTACATGACTTTGGAAAAGTGCAGGCACTGAATGCTGGCAGTGCTTGTGGTCCTGAGAGTGGTGGATAGTGTCACCAGATCTTATCAACGATGATCAACCATGTGATGGGAACAAACCGTGCTGTTGGGGTTGCTACAAATGTAGTCAAATGTAGACGACGCCCTCACAAATACCCCAATTAACTATATTCAAAAAATAATAAATAAAATCTTTAATTAATTTTTTTGTTCTGAATTCAAGCAATAGTGCTGCCATGACACAGCTGATGGTAAAGTGCTCTGCACTGTGCACAAGGACAGCAACATTTCAGCTTCACATGCGAAGCTACACAAATCGGAAGGACCGAGCATACAGCCTATATCAGCTTAGTAATGACTCCTCCTTACAATAAAGGAATTGTGAAGGACCGAGCATACAGCCTATATCAGTTTAGTAATGACTCTTCCTTACAATAAAGGAATTGTAAAGTTAAAGAATTTGGATTCCAAGATAATACAACTTTTTAAATCAAAAGTAAATCAAATAGTCAGAACAATTTTTACATAAAAATTAGCATGAACATATGGACAACTTAGGTTTGGGTTTGGGGTTTTTTTTTTGGTAGTTGCTTTTCTCAATCAAATTTAGTAACATCTTGAGATGGGCATGGTGGCAGACGCCTTTAATCCCTGCACTTGGGAGGCAGAGGCAGGCAGATTTCTGAGTTCGAGGCCAGCCTGGTCTACAGAGTGAGTTCCAGGACAGCCAGGGCTATACAGAGAATCCCTGTCTTGAAAATCAAAAAAGAAAAAAAATTAATAACATCTAATTTTTAATTGACATAAAAATTATAAACATCGGTTGCTACCTTTTCTATTTTATTATATTCAATTTTAATTTATTGTGCATTATAATTTCTTACATATGTAGTAAATTGCAATAAGATAATTAAACATAATTAAATTATAATTATACTAAATATAATAAAGTTAAAACAATTAATGGGAAAATGAACATGATCATCTAAAATTTTGAAATGTTAAGCATAGGTAACTAAATACATTTCTGAAATTCATGAAAAATATGGCCTCATATTTATATGTTTGGTGATTATATAATGGAAAAGGCAATTAAACTCAGTTTCTGACAACCTTTATAGTGTTTATTCTATTTCTATTAAACTGATGGAGAGCATGCTTGCCTCTCACCAGGGTTTCTGTCCATGCTTACAGCAAAGGCATGGAAGAGTACAGCGACTGATGCAGAGTACAGTGCCCGGGAATATTTAAGCCAATGCTTCCTCTTCCTAACTGATGTTTTAAGGTTTTGCCATTTGTTGTAATAAAGACATTTTACTGACTAGGAATAATTACTTTAATATGTTAAAATGGATCTTTCTAACAAGTAAATGTGAAAACATTTTTAACAATAATAAACTAGCTTCTCTTAGAGTTTCGATTTTACAATATTTATATACTTAATTACAAATTAAAAGGAATAAATACATGATTTATATTTCTGTGTAGTTATCATAGCATACATAAGAATGCAATTTGAAAGGGTTTCTTCATAAAAGTTATATTTTGTAAAAAGCAATAAGTATATAATAATTCTAAAAGTGAACTCTGTCACCTAAATTTGGGGTTCAGAATTGGATAGTTGATTCACAATTGTAATCTCCTCACTGAAGAGGCTCAAGAAAAGAAAGACTGAGTTCAAAACCAGCTTGGGCAGAGTAGAAAAACTGTCAGGTCAATTATGATAACATTGAGAAACTGCAGTTTAGACTATTTTAAATTCAGTGTAGTGGATGAAAAACAGTCCTGCTGGTTTTTCCATCCAGAGGTGACCAGCACTTGGCTACAAAGTGAAGAGGAACCTTCTAGAGTGAAAAAAAAAAAAAGACAAGATACTTAAGAGGGCCAAAGACCCATTCAGGCAGGCATAGTGCAGTGGAGACAACCCGGATGAGAGGGCGCATAGGCTCTGAGGATGCAGTAGAGAGCAGAGGGAACATACTGCCCCCAGCAACCCCTGTGACTCACTGAGAATGCAGGCATGCCAAAAGAACGGAAGGTTGGAGCATTGAGTGTTAGGTCTTACACTTGTAGAGAAAACAAGAGTCAAATAATGCAAAAGGCTTGAAGTACAAAGTGTCCATCTTGTAAATCATTGAGAAATAAGCAGGGCAGAAACAAGGAAAAATAGGATGTTTCCAGTGGGGGCCAGTAGGGTTTGACTCTTGTTGAAAAAGCCACAGATGGACAGATGTCTCTCTCTTCCACACTGACAGGCCTTAATCAACTGGAAGACTACTGAACATCCCCACAATGCCATCCGCTGAGAAGGCTTGGCATCACACTCAGTGAGGAAAGGAAGGCTAACAGGAACTGGTCCATGTCAAAATCATGTACTGAGAGATGAATGTGGAGCTGAGAGACACTGAATGGATAACAACCATACATGTGCTGAGATTCATTATTCATTATTCATAATTAATATCTGAATAGCAAGTCATGATAATAGGCAAGCAGCCCTTAATTCCATATATATGCATGCATGTATGTGTGTGTGTGTGTGTGTGTGTGTGTGTGTGTGTGTGTGTGTATGGTTGATTTCTATTATTCAACCAAAATGTAATTATGTAATTTCTATTTGTTACAAGGCCTAAAGCTGATATTTATACAGTTTATCACAATGTACAAAACAACTATTCGAAACTGTCAAATATTTAAACAGTGAACAGTTTGATGGTCCAAAGTATACTTAGCAAAAAATATTTTTTAGATAAGATTTAAGATTAAAAATGCTTTTTAACAATAAATGTATATAGAAATTTTACTATTTTAAAATTTCCATTTTTATTAGTTATTTTATTTATTTAATTTCAAATGTTATCCCCTCTACTGGCTAGTTTTGTGTCAACTAGACACAGGCTGGAGTTATCACAGAGAAAGGAGCTTCAGTTGGGGAAATGCCTCCATGAGATCCAGCTGTAAAGCATTTTCTCAATTGGTGATCAAGGGGAGAGGTCCCCTTGTGGGTGGTACTATCTATCTCTGGGCTGGTAGTCTTGGTTCTATAAGAGAGCAGGCAGAGCAAGCCAGGAGAATCAAGCCAATAAAGAACATCCCTCTGTGGCTTCTGCATCAGCTCCTGCTTCCTGACCTGCTTGAGTTCTAGTCCTGACATCCTTCGTTGATTGACAGCAATGTGAAAAGTATAAGCCAAATAAACCCTTTCCTCCCCAACCTGCTTCTTGGTCATGATGTTTGTGCAGGAATAAAAACCCCAACTAAAACACCCCCTTCCCAGTTTCCCCTCCAAAAGCCCCCATCCCTTCCTCCCTCCCCCTGCCTGCATGTGGGTGCTCCCACACCCACCCACCCACTCCTGCCTCAGCAGCCTAGCATTCCCCTATCCTGGGTCATCAAGCCTCCACAGGACTAAGGGCCTCCCCTCACAGTGGTGCCAGATTAGGCAATTCTCTGCTACATATCCAGCTAGAGCCATGGGTCCCTCCATGTGTACTGGTTGGTTGGTGGTTTAGTCCCTGTAGCTTTGGAGGGTCTGGTTGGTTGATATTGTTGTCCTTTCAAGGCTGCAAACACCTTCAGCTCCTACAGTTCTTGCCCTAACTCCTCCATTGGGGTCCCTGTGCTCAGTCTGATGGTTGGTTTTGAGCATCCGCATCTGTATTGGTCTGGCTCTGGCAAAGCCTCTCGGGGGACAGCAATACTGGGCTCCTGTCAGTAAGTACTTCTTGGCATCAGCAGTAGTGTCTGGGTTTGGTGTCAGCAGATGGGATGGATCTCTAGATGGGGCAGTCTTTGGATGACCTTTTCTTCAGTTTCTGCTCCACTCTCTGACCCTGTATTTCCTTTTGACAGGAGGAATTCTGAATTAATATTTTTGAGGTGGCTGGATGGACTGCTCCCTCAACTGGATAACATACCTATCCATTGGATATTGTGTCTACAGGTTTTGTCTCCTTTTGTTGGATATTTCAGCTAATGTCCTCCCTTTTGGGTCCTGGGAACATCTTGGGTCCCTAGCATCTGAGACTTTCTAGTGGCTACCCACAGTTACTCCTCCCCCAGTGCTATATGCCTACTTTCAAATTCCTGACCATCTGTACTTCTCCCCCATATCTGAACTGGCCCCTCTTTTTCCCTCCCCCTCCACTCTTCCTCCCAGATCCCTCTTTCCCTCTACTTCCCAGAGATTATTTTCTTTGCCCTACTGTGTAGTCCTGTAGCATCCGCACTTTGGTGTGATCTTCTTTCTTCTTAGGTTTCATGTGGTCTGTGAGTTGTATTGCAGTGAATATCCACTTAGCAGTGAGTACATACCATGTGTGTTCTTTTGTGACTGGAATACCTCACTCAGGATGATATTTTCAAGTTCTATCAATTTGCTTGAGAATTTCATGAGATCATTGTTTTTAATAGCTGAGTAGTACTCCATTGTGTAAATGCACCACATTTTCTGTATCCATTCATCATCTGTTGAGGAACATCTGAGTTATTTCCAGCTTCTGGCTATTATAAATAAGGCTGCTCTGAAGATAGTGGAGCATGTGTCCTTGTTATATGTTGGAGCATCTTTTGGATATATGCCCAGGAGTGGTATAGCTGGGTCCTCTGGTAGAACTATTTCTGAAGTTCTGAGGAATCTCCAGACAGATTTCCAGAGTGGTTATATAAGCTTGCATTCCCACCAGTAATAGAGGAGTGTTCCTCTTTCTCCACATCCTTGCCAGCATCTGCTGTCACCTGAGTTTTTTATCTTAGCCATTCTGACTGGTGTGAGGTGGAATCTCAGGGTTGTTTTGGTTTGCTTTCCCTGATGACTAGTGATGATGAACATTTCTTTAAGTTCTTCTCAGTTATTTTAGGTTCCTCAGTTGAGAATTCACTGTTTAGCTCTGTGCCCCAGTTTTAATAGGATTATTTGGTTCTCTGGAGTCTAACATCTTGATTCTTTGTATATTTTGGATACTAGCCTTCTATTGGATGTTGGGTTGGTAATGATCTTTTCCTAATCTGTTGGTTGCCATCTTGTCATATTGACAATGTCCTTTGCCTTACAGAGCTTTGCAATTTTATGAGGTTCCATTTGTCAATTCTTGATCTTAGAGCATAAGCCAATGGTGTTCTATTCAGGAAATTTTCCCCTGTGCCAATATGTTCAAGGCTCTTTCCCACTTTCTCTTCTATTAGATTCATTTTATCTGGTTTTAAGTGTAGGTCCTTGATCCACTTGGACTTTAGCTTTGAACAAGTAGATAAGAATGGGTCAATTTTCATTCTTTTACAAGATGACTGCCAGTTGAACCAGTACTATTTATTGAAAGTGCTGTCTCTTTCACTGTATGGTTTTAGTTTCTTGGTCAAAGATCAAGTGACCATAGGAGTGTAGGTTCATTTCTGGGTCTTCCATTCTATTCCACTGATCTATGTGCCTGTCTCTGTATCAATACTATGCAGTTTTTATCATTATTGCTCTGTAATACAGCATGATGTCAGGAATGGTGATTCCCCCAGAAGTTCTTTTATTGTTGAGATTGAACTTTTTTGTTATTCCAGATAAATTTGAGAATTGCTCTTTCTATCTCTATGAAGAATTGAGTTGGAATCTTGATGGGAATTTCAATGAATCTGTATATTGCTTTAGGTGAGATGGCCATTTTTACTATGTTAATCCTGCCTATCCATGAGCCTGGGAGATCTTTCTATCTTCTGAGATCTTCTATTTCTTTCTTCAGAGACTTGAAGTTCTTGTCATACAGATCTTTCACTTGTTTGGTAGCATCACACCAAGATATTTCATACTATTTGTGACTATTGTAAAGAATGTCATTTCCTAATTTCTTTCTCAGCCCATTTATCCTTTGAGTAGAGGAAAGCTACTTATTTCTTTGAGTTAATTTTTTATTCAGTCACTTTGCTGAAGTTGTTTATCAGGTTTAGGAGTTCACTGGTGTAATTTTTTGGGTCACTTAAGTATACTATCATATCATCTGCAAATAGTGATATCTTGACATACTCTTTTCCAATTTGTATCCCTTGATCTCCTTTTGTTGTCTAATTGCTCCAGCTAGAACTTCAAGTACTATATTGAATAAATAGGGAGAAAGTGGGCAGCCTTGTCTAGTCCCTGATTTTAGTGGGATTGCTTCAAGTTCCTCTCCATTTAGTATGATGTTTGCTATTGGCTTGATATTGATTTTATTATATTTATACACATGGAGAAATTTAACTAACTTTAATAGTACTTAGATATTAGCTTATATAATACTTAAAATTTCAAAAAATTCAGCACATTAACTTTATACATTAAGGAATCTAAGTAACATAGATTCACTTTATAGCCATTTAATTTTATTGAGATTATAAATAATTTTTGGTAAGGGAGTGGTAAAACAGAGTCTCATATTGTAGCCAAGGCTGGTCAGGAACACCCTACTTATGTAAGGCTGGTATCAAGCTTCGAGCTATGCTGATTCATCCCCAAGGGCTGAGATCACAGGCACATGTGTTACATGAAATTAGTAGGTCCTGATTCTTGAAGTGCTGCTATTTGGGAATTTATCTCAAAAGTGTGTGGGAATGATCCCATGCATAGCAGAAGAGCTCTGTGTACATGACAGTCGCGGGTGGAGAGAGAGTTAGTTGTCTTTAATGTGTAGCATCTGGTGGACTGACTGTGCTTTCACTGATGGCCACACAAACAAGCGTATATAAACAGAAGGGAAAATGTTCAATTGCCTTTTAAAAAAATAAGGATACCTATTTGAGTGTGTATTGAATTGGGGGTGGATATTGGAAGATTTGATGGAGGAGGAATATAACCAAACTACAATGTGTGAATTAGTAAAATATTTTTAAATTGTGTGTGTGTGTGTGTGTGTGTGTGTGTGTGTGTGTAAAGGCAGAATACTAACTTTACTACTCTGATAGCAAAGACCTATCAATTACCTGTGAGCACACATGCCTATCCTCCATTCAAGAAAAGAAAACTGCCAACAATAAATACATTTCCAACTATCTTCAAAAGATAACCTGGGCCATAAACATATAAAGATAACCTGGGCCATAAACACATAAAGCCTGACCCAATGCTATGATTTTCAATTACTACTAGAGAAGTGACTAGTTTGTTCCCAAGAGGTCATACAGTGCAGCAGGTGAACACAGATGGGGCTGTCCTAGGCTGTCCTAGGAAACACCATGGAAGAACTCCATATAGTATACTACCGGAGCTGTACTGTCATCAAAATCTACAAATAAAATCAACAAATATTTATGTGCCTTCTCTGTACTGCATATTTATCTCAAACTCACTTTTAATTTCCTCTCTGAAACTTTCCTACATTCTGTTTTGGAAAGCACAGTACTGATTTCCATGATTGAAAGGAGGGTGTTTTCAATTGCTTACTTATTTGATTTGACAAGAAAATTGCAGCTGATGCTATTTCTAACAATGACATTGAAATAGCTGTATTGTCATTGTACGAGGCAGTGCAGTATTTAAAAGCCATCTTTATAAATAAAAATGTTCGCATGATGACAGGAACTTAGGACTTGAGAGATAAAAGCACTCTGTGGTAAGCATAACCTTTAATGTAAATGCCCTTCCAATCACACTGATCCAAAGCAACAAAGTAAAACGAAATGACTTATACCATTATTTTATCACTGAACACACTGTAAAAGCAAATCAAGTTGTAACTGCCATTCATATGCCACAATATACAAAACTAATTAAACCATGTATTTTATACCAGGATTAGGACACTGAAATTTTAATACAAGTCCATATTCCATTGGATAATTATTTTGATTTTCTGTATTTTCTAAAAGAATTAAAACAATATGCTTGTCCTGAAGGAGGACGATTTCAAATCAGTTATAAGTCAGGGACCTCTAGGTGTATGAATGAGGTCAGAAATGGGAACTTATCTTCACTTCTTGGGAAGTCCAGTCCCAAAAGTTACATCGACAATACAACTCCTGCATGTAAACTCCAGGATCGCTGCAGAATGTGAGGGGGAGGGCAGAGAGTCTAAGAACCAGAGAGAGGATCAGCAAGTATTCTGTGAGACGGTGTCAGAAGCTAAAACGTCCCACCAGCATGGCCACATAAACACTAGAGGAAGAGAAACGCACCAACAGACATGCTAACACAGAGGAGAGGAAGCCATGCGATCTCACCCCCACACCCGTAAGACCTCCCAACATGGCTTCTCAAACGTGAGCTGAATGAGGACACACAGACTGGCTGGGGAAGCACACAAGTCTTCAGCCACACACAGAGAAATGCAGGCGAGAGTGTGCGAGGTAGCCTTCCCCAACCACACCTAGCTATAGTAAGAACTAAGGATGCAAAAACAACTCCTCTGAATAGATGTCTATCCTCACTAAGGAAAACCTGAAGTATAATCAGTCTGTTCTCTCTATCATAATACAATAGATCACCTCAAACATACACAAAAGATGTAAAGTTTTAATAGAGAATATATGAGGTTATTGAGAATATTTTTAAAAAATAAAAGTAAGCAGCATCTTTGGGGAATGACACTGCGACAAGAAATCCACTGAGAGATAAAGTAAAGAGTAGAAGATAAAAACAAGAAGCATTTATTTAGCTACTATTTACAACACAAACTAGAGACATATATCTGCCTCCACGGAACCCATATTCTAGTATGTTGAAGTTGTTAACATGCAGTGGCTCTACAAAGTCACCTAAAAAACTAGCCACAGAGTAAAATGGCTCACAATATTTTATTACCTATAATTAAGCAAAATCAATCTTCAAAATATTGCCACAGCCTTAATGAACGAAGGACTATTTAAACTGTTTTTTTATTATTTTTTATTGATTCTTTTATTTATTTACATTTCAAATATTATCTCCCTTCCCAGCTTCCCCTCTGCAAACCCCCTATCCCACCTCTCCCTACCCTGCTTCTATGAAGATACTTTCCCATGCACCCACCCACTTCTACCTCACCGCCCTCCATTCCCCTATGCTGGGGCATCAGCCTTCACAGGAACAAGGGTTTCCCCTCCCATTGATACCAGGTAAGGTCATCCTCTGGTACATATTGGTAATGAACGTAATTTGATATAGTAAAGAAGTAAGCATTGTCATTTTAAATGATACAAAATATCATTGATAAATTTTGATGCTCAGAACATTGTTTTCATAACTTGTTTCAAAAAGAGACAAAGATTTTAATTTTACAAATGTGTGTATGTATGTAGATTAATAAATATATAAGTACGTTTATATGTAAAATTTACAAGGAATCTTATTTTCATTTAACCCTATAGCATCAGCCATAATATTAGGATTATCCTACTTAACAAGTGAGAAAACTGAGTTACAAGGTATTGTGCTATAACCTGACAATGGTCATATGGCCCTCAAAGTGACTCAGTTCTGGGAGACCATTCCAGCGTCTATGCTCTCAGCCAGCTCACTAGGCTTTCTCTGCACCCATTATTCCACCATCTTAACTGCGCTTTCCATTCTCATTATCTGAAGTTTGCTACTACTAAATCTTCTTTAACATCAGCAAGAGTAAAAGTGGCTATTCTCTAACGAAAATACTAAAGAGACATCAATGAATTAGTGAAATGAGAAAAACAAAGTTCTATTTGCCACGATCTGCCAAATGTTTGTAGGAGGCAGTATATAATAATTCTGGAGTGATCCATGAGGTTCCCATAGGAAATGTAGCCTATAGAGAAAATGAATAGTTTTAAAAGTATTAAGGTCATTAATATCTACCACATTAATATAATTAAATAGTTCAATCAAGCACATGAAATCCCTGGAAAATTGCCTAGAGATAAATCCTCTTTATTATCACTGTTGACAGTTTCTCAGTGTAATGGGATCTACAGAAGTAACACTGAAGCCTAACTGCACTGCACTGAGAGCCAAGGCTCCTACAGCAGAAGTGCACTGCACTGAGACACAAGGGCCCTCCAACTGAACTGCACTGCACTGAGAGCCAAGGCTCCTACAGCGTAATTGCACTGCACTGCAGTGAGAGCCAAAGGTCTTTCAGCAGAACTGCCCTGCACTGAGACACAAGGATCCTACAGCTGAACTGCACTGCACTGAGACACAGGGTCCTACAACTGAACTGCACTGCACTGAGACCAAGGGTCCTACAGCATCACTGTACTGCAGTGGGAGCCAAAGTTCTATTTGCCACGATCCGCCAAATGTTTGTAGGAGGCAGTATATAATTTAATTTAATTTAATTTTTTCTCATTCATTTTATATCCTGCTCACTGCCTCCTACCCATAACCCTTTCCCCAACCCTCCTACCCTTTTCTACAGAGCCAGTCCCTCTGAGTATTCCCCTACCCTGGCACTTCAGGTCGCTACAAGACTAGGCACTTCCTCTCCCACTGAGTCCAGCAAGGCGGCCTAGCTAGTAGAACATACCCCTTATACAGGCAGCAGCTTTTGGGATAGCCCCTGTTCCAGTTCTTCAGGACCCACATGTAGACCAAGCTGCATACCTGCTACACATGTGTGGGGATGTCTAGGTCCAGCCAGCGCTTATTCTTTGCTTGGTGTTTCAGACTCTGAGAGCCCCAAGGGTCCATGTTAGTTGACTCTGTTGATCTTCCTGTGGAGTTCCTATCTCCTTTGAGGCCTGCAATCCTTCCTTCTATCCTTCCTTAAGAGTCCCCAAGTTCCATCCACTGTTTGGCTGTGGGTGTCTGTATCTTTCTGAGTCAGCTGGTAGGTGGAGCCTCTCAGAGGACAACATGCCCCAAGACAGGTGGACATTATGATGGCCTCTCTTGAGTGAAAAAAAAAAGTCACCATTGTGTGTATGGTGTCATATTATAATTTTGTAAGATGTTGTCTTAGAGTAAGTTGGGTAAAGGTAGATAGGTCTTCTTTGCATTATTCATTAAAATTCGTGTGATTTTTACAGAATAAATGTGTAATATAAAAATTGTGGCTATTGAACCATCAAGGAAGAATAAAAGAGAAAAATTTTTGAGTTTGAATCATACTACTGTTAAAAGTTTGTGGCAGTTGGTATCTGAAACCATATCAATAACTTTCTTCATGCATTACCACATTTAAATCTATTGGCTTATCAAAAAAAAAAAAAAAAAACAGTTCAACACCCTTAGACCTCAGGGAAATGAAAATGAAAACTTCTTTGAGATTTTATCTTACCCAGTTAAAGTTGCTAAGGTCAAAAAAAGTAAAGGACAACAAAATTGGTGTGAATGTGAGAAAGAACACCCCTTCAATGCTGGTTGAAATGCAAACCAATGAGAGTCAGTGCAGAGGCTCCTGAAAAGCCTACAAATAAACAGCCACTCCATCCAGCTACACTCCTCTTGGATATACATGAAAGGACTCTGTATAGTACTCTAGAAATGCCTGCTCATCCATAATTATTGTTTTTCTATTCAATGTGTTCAAGAAAGAGAAACAGACTGGATATCTACTGACTTATGATTGAATAGTAAAACTGCAGTATATTTACACAGTGTAAGATTATTCAGCTATAAATAAAAATGAAGAAAAATGGATGAAACTGTATACAACCATTCTGAATAAGGTAACCCCAAACCAAATAGGCAAGCCAAAAATGCATCTTTTCATTGATGGATGTCAATTAGAACTTCAGACATGTTTTCTTAACTTGAAGTATCTAGAAGGATCATGAAGAGCATCTTTCAATTAAGGAGCAAGTGGATGCACTAGTATAGTGTTAAATGTGACTAATGGGTCGAGAGGGGTTATAGTAAGGTGGGGAGTGAAAGACCAAGGAGGGAGCATAGAGTGGTAGCACTAGAGACCTTTCAAAAACATAAAGAAAGCTACTAATGTAGAAACTTCCCTGGTGTGTGTGTGTGTGTGTGTGTGTGTGTGTGTGTGTGTGTGTGTGTGTGATTGTGTGAGTGAGTGTGTGAGTGTGTGTGGCTGTGACTGTGAATTAGTGACTGTATGTATGTGTGTGAGAGTGTGAGTGGGTATAAATGTGTGAGTATGTGAATGTGTGTATATGTGTGAGGGTGTGTGAGGGTGTGTGAGGGTGTGAATGTGTGAGTATGTGTGTGTGTGAATGTGTGTATGGGAATGAGTATGTATGTATGTATGTGTGTGTATGTGTTTGTGAGTGTATTGTATGAGTGTATAAGTGTGTGTAAGTGTGTATGTGTGAGTGTGTGTGTGTGTGTGTGTTCCGCTAAAATGAAATTTTCCTATCAAAAGGGGGCAATGCCCCTTCTAACGACTAAGGCTAATATCAAGCAGTGTAAAGGATGGGCCACTTCTTTTGAAAATACTGACCAGTGAGTTCCCATAGACCCCCAAACATATCAAGATCCTGTAATTGCTTTTGTTTACCTTCCAGAATGTGACTGTAAGACTCTGAAGCCGGGCGTGGTGGCACACGCCATTAATCCCAGCACTTGGGAGGCAGAGGAAGGCGGATCTCTGAGTTTGAGGCCAGCCTGGTCTATAGAGTGAGTTATAGGACAGCCAAGGCTACACAGAGAAATCCTGTCTCAAAGGAAAAAAAAAAAAAGACTCTGAAGACACCACATACTCAAGTCTTTTTTTTTTTTTAGATATTTTGTTATTTTACATTTCAAATGCTATCCCAAAAGTTCCCTATAACCCTCCCCCACGCCCTTCTCCCCTACCCACCCACTCCCAGTTCTTTGGCCCTGGCATTCCCCTATACTGGGGCATATAAAGTTTGCAATACCAAGGGGCCTCTCTTCCCAATGATGGCCCACTAGGCCATCTTCTGCTACATATGCAGCTAGAGACACGAGCTCTGGGGGTTCTGATTAGTTCATGTTGTTGTTCCTCTTATAGGGTTGCAGACCCCTTCAGCTCCTGGGGTACTTTCTCTAGCTTCTACATTGGGGGCCCTGTGATCCATCATATAGATGACTGTGAGCATCCACTTATGTATTTGCCAGGCATGGCATAGCCTCATACGAGACAGTTATATCAGGGTCTCTTCAGCAAACTCTTGCTGGCATATGCAATAGTGTCTGGGTTTGGTGACTGATTGTGGGATAGATCCTGAGGTAGGGTAGTCTCTGGATAGTCCATCCTTTCGTCTTAGCTCCAAACTTTGTCTCTATAACTCCTTTCATGGGTATTTTGTTCCCTATTCTAGGGAGGAATGAAGTATCCACACGCTGGTCTTCCTTCTTCTTGAATTTCTTGTGTTTTGCAAATTGTATTCTAAGATTCTGTGCTAATATCCACTTATTAGTGAGTGCATATCTAGTGACTTCTTTTGTGATTGGGTTACCTCACTACTCAAGTCTTAGAACGTGAAGAAATCATGGTGGTATGGACTCGATAGCTTCATCTCCAATAGCTACCTTCCATGGTTCTAGATAATGCTATTCAAGATACCTGAGAAAAGTAATCACCCAGCTATGAGACATGTGAGAGACAATGTCTGGCCTGGGAAGACGTGCACGCTAGTACAATAGGAACATAAGCATAATAGCAGTAACTCATTACTTAAGTCCAGCCACACAAGGTTAATCCTATCCATGACACCATTATCTGATTTAGAACATGTGAGGAAAACCCACTACTATTATTCTACTAAAGGACATAGATAGTATCAAACTGAATCCTAATGACTTGACATGATCACCATACATTGACAAATCTCTCAACCCTCACCAGGCAAGTTTCTATCTGCAGTGGATGGTTATTAACATGGTGATCCACAGCTGGCCAAGGTGGAAAGAAAGGAGACTACAGAGTTTTCAGTCCTAAAAGGAACATATGTAGCACACACCTCCTCCCAAGGCTCAGGGGTCATTGTGGATGAGCAGACAGAACAAGCATGAGAGCCTGACTAGGGGATGGCTACAATGAAGCATCACCTTCTGCAGATGGCAGGGGAGCTGCACACATTAAGTTTAAATATACAGCATGTACAAAGCAGTGTGAGCCCAATCTGTGCCAAGTCACAGTATAGGCAGGGTGGTTGGGCACACACTGCCACCCCTAGGCAAGGAGTTATTGGCAATTGTCTGGCAAGAGAGAAAAAGCAATTTCTGTAAGAGTGTAACCTCTGGTGAGGTGACCACTGGCTCCTCTGTGGAGGCCCACATATCCAAGAATACTTGGGCAAAACAAATTGGGCTTGAAGAATTTGATATAAAGACCACAAAGCTGGATGGGTTGTAAAGGCAGAGCTCAATCAGGGATGAGTGCATGTAGGAGATAAATGTAATCAAAACACATCTATAAAACTCTCAATATATCTAATTTTAAAATGTCTATTCAGAAATAAATATCCAATTTAAGAAAACATTCCTACTTAGTTGTTTAGCTCACATTGAATTAAATGTTCCCAATTATTTCTCTTGCAATGTCTCTGATAGTCACCCTAAGATATTAAATTATTACCTATTAAATTACTGCTTTAGAAGCTATCAGCAAAACGTGAGGCACACATGTTCTATCTGTGGCCTACTTTTTTGTATGTGAAATTAAATTCTAATTGCTTAAAATTAGAACAAACAGTAAAATAGGTCTATAATTTGGCTAACTTTCAAATGCATCAGGAATTCCATTTTTACTAATGGACTATTTACTTGTTTTCCTGATCTAAAGTTTCTTAATTTGCTGTTAAATTGCCTCTGCCAAATATGTACAATAATAAATTTCACTATTAGTTATACAAAGAATGATTTTCTTGTTTCTGTTCTAATGTTTCTAGAGTGAACATTTTTAAAAATTTAAATCATTAGAACCAGAGTGCAGGGTGGGGAGAGGGTATAGGGAAGTTTTGGGATAGCATTTGAAATGTAAATAAAGAAAATACCTAATAAAATAAAATAAATAAAATAAAATAAAGAACCAGAACCAAAATGCATTGGTAATGAAGTTTGCATCTACATATATTTTATACAGATTTAAACAAGTATACAATGTACTAAGGATTAGAATAAGGAAAAGAGAAAGGGGAAGAAAGAAAGAGAGAAAGGAAGGAAGGAAGGAAGGAGGGAGGGAGGGAGGGAGGGAGGGAGGGAGGGAAAGAAATTTGTACACACTGAAACAGAAAGACAATGACAGACTTTGACATTTGAACTTTTTTCCTTGTAATCCAATGATTCATGCTGTGAAAACTTATAACATTACTACATATAAACTAAACTTTACTTCTAAACTGTTTTTTAGTTCAAATAATGTAGACATCTCTCATTGGCATTGATTAGAGAAAAATACAGAATGAGATCATGTATGATCTTTTAATGAGTTCTTGCTGATTGTTCTGTGGACATATTTATTGAACAATATTTCCTTAGTATATAAGATATGAATGGTTATATATTATTATATAGTGTATATCTGATATAATATACCTGTTTATAATNACATGTGTCCTTATTACCAGATGGAAAGGATCTTTACCAATCTTAAATCAGATAGGGGACTGATATCCAATATATATAAAGAACTCAAGAAGATGAACACCAGAAAATCAAATATCCCCATTAAAAAGTGGGGCACAGAGTTAAACAAAGAATTCTCAACTGAGGAATACCGAATGGCTGAGAAGCACTTGAAAAAATGCTCAACATCCTTAATCATCAGGGAAATGCAGATCAAAACAACCCTGAGATTCCACCTCACACCAGTAAGAATGGCTAAGATCAAAAATTCAGGCGACAACAGATACTGGCGTGGATGTGGAGAAAGGGGAACACTCCTCCACTGTTGGTGGGAATGCAAGCTGGTTCAACCACTCTGGAAATCAGTCTGGCGGTTCCTCAGAAAATTGGACATAGTACTACCGGAAGATCCTGCAATACCTCTACTGGGCATATATCGGGTGTCATTCTTAAACTCTGTGAAGCATCAGGACACTGCGCACTGCGCACCTTAAAGCACCGCCACAGATCGCACTTACCTTTATATTGCCAGGGCCAAGAAGTGGGAGTGGGCGGGTAGAGAAGCAGGGCAGGGGGAGTGTAGAGGGAACTTTTGGGATAGCATTTGAAATGTAAATTAAGAAAATATCTAATTTTAAAAATTGGAAAAAAGAATAAAATTAGAGAATACTTAACACTTTCTAAATATTTTACATCACCATGCAATTATAAATCATATTTTCACATTGACCTTCAACTTTTGTATTGCTAATTAGTATATTTTATCTTGCCTCCTGCGGACATACAGGTGGGTCTGTGTGCACAGATATGAGCATGTGGAGGTTTGAGGTTGGATATCAGATCCTTCCTCCATCATTTTCCACCTTATTCTCTTAGGTGAGGTCTTAACTGAACCCAGCATTAATCTGACTGGCAAGCATGCCCTAAGGATTCCCCTCTGTCTGCATTCTAAGCTCTAGAATTATACAAGCCACTAACCCACCAACACGTACTTCCTGAAACTGTCTTAAATTTTTTACTATAATTACTTCCAATAATATTCTACTTTCCTTCAAACTATGTAACTATGGTCTTATTACTGGAAGAAAACATGGAGCCAAGTTCCAGGCTTCATGCTTACTGCTGTTGACCTTTCATTACTGAGCTGTCTCTCCAACTCAAACTTCTTAATTTCTTAAATTAGAGAATACTTGAAATTCTCTAAGTATTATACATCATAATGCAACTATAAACCATATTTTCCACTTTGATCTTCAACTTTTGCATTGCTAATTAATTATATATCATCTTGACTTTTACTCTGTGACCTTCTCCATTGACACATTATTTCTCTAGGGTTTTTAGATCATTTATCATGTATTAGCTGTGAACAGACACCATGACCAAGGCAAGTCTTATAAAAACAGCACTTAATTGGGGCTGGCTTGCAGGTTCAGAGGTTCAGTTCATTATCATCATGGTGGAAGCATGGCAGCATCCAGGCAGGCATGGTGTAGTCAGAGCTGAGATTTCTACATCTTCATCCAAAGGCTGCTAGTGGAAGACTGACTTCCAGGCAACTAGGATGAGAGTCTTAAGCCCACATCCACAGTGACACATCTATTCCAACCAGGTCACACCTATTCCAACAAGGCCACACATCCAGATGGTGCCACACCCTGGTCCAAGAATATACATACCATACCTACTTTGCTGAAAATTTTATCTTTAATTGTTCATTATTTTACATTACTTTTAAATTCTTCATATATAGACAGATATAGATATAGAGATAAAGATAAAGGTATAGTTATAGAGATATAGGTAGAGGTATAGAGAAAGAGATATAAAATGTTGGATAAATTCTCCCATTCCCTACCTCTGCTTTTGGTAGCATCCATTCTAATCTTTGCTAAACTAGAAAAATCTCAATTCTCCTTTCATGTTTTATGTGCAAATATGATTTATGTGTCTAACTCCTAGGAACTGATCTCTCATAACAATTAGAAAGCATGAATGTTTGTCCTTCTGAAACTAGCTTAATTTTCTTACTATACTTACTTCTAGTACTGTCCCATTTTCCTTCAAACAATGTAACTATGGTCCATGTCTGAGAAAGATCCACTATCTGTGTATGCCACATTTTCCTCATACATACATCTCTTGACTGACACCTAGGCTGGCTCTGTAACTTAGCACATTGACATGTAAGTTTCTCTGTGACTTGTTGACTTGAAGTCCTTTGGATACACATTGAGAGTGATTCTATTGGGTTATACCATAAATCGATCTGGTTCGGGTTTTTAATAAACCTCCATATTGACTTCCAACTTCTGAATGAATATGCATTCCCAGGAGCAGCAGATAAGGGCTCCCTTCTGTCCAAATACTCAACAGCATATGTGGTTATTTTCTGAATGACTGCCATTCTGACTGGCTGAGAGGAAATCATTATGTATTTTTAATTGTGATTTCTCTGATTGCTAGTGAGAGTGAACATCTTATATGTTTACTGGCAATTAGGTTTCATCTTCTAACACTGTGTTCACTCAGGAATCCATGTATTGATTGTGTTCTTTTGTTATTTGGCTTCATGAGTTGATTGCATATTCAAGACAGTAATAGATATACAACTAGCAAGGACTCTGCTCCCAGCCTATTGGCCATCTCTTCAGTAAACTAACTGAGTTCTTTGCTATGCAGAATTACCTAGAATATTTTTTCTATTTTTGAGATTTACTTAAATTTTATTATTTCTTTTATTTTGAGCAAACATGATGACACTTGCAGTCATTGCTCCCCCCCCCTTTTTTTTGCAATGATCCCTAAACATTAGATGTGGGAGTTGTTTTATAGATGCATCCATTGGAGCTGTGCTCCACAACTCTGCATTCTGATTGGTTGTCGTTTTCTGTAATGGTCTCCATCTGTTGCAAAGAGATATTTCCTTAATGAGAGTGAGGACTACAGATATCTGTGATATAAGCTGGTTAAGTAAAGTAGTGGATGTAGGTTTTTCTCCAAAACATCTACTCCACTAGGTCTGGATTTTCTAGGTTCTAGGACCAGGAATGCCTTATCTCTTACTGAGTAGACAGTAAATCTGGGTTAAGAATTTTGAGATGGGTGGGTGGTTCCATGCCTCCACTAAGGGCCATGACTATCTATGGAGGTGGTATCTTTAGGTTCTATCTACCTGCTGGTGGGTATCTTTGGCTAATGACATCCCCTGGGAGCCTCTTGTATCCTGATGTCCTGGACTTCCTAGTGATTCTCCTCCCTCCTTTCCGTACCACCCACTGCTGCATATTTCTACTCATTCTTCTGGCCCTCTGGACTTCTCTCCTTTCTCTTCCATACGTAGTTCTGTCCTTCCCCATTTTCCCACCCCCCTCCCCTCTCCCACCCACTTCCCTCCCTCCCACCCTCTGCCTCCCGTGATTATTTTCTTACCCCTTGTAAGTGTGTTTGAAACTGTCACACTTTGGCCTTCCTTCCTGTTAAGTTTCATATGGTCTGTGAGTTATATTGTGGGTATTCTGAGCTTTTGGGCTAATATCCACTTCTCAGTGAGTACATACCATGAACGTCATTTGGGGTCTGGGATACCTCACTCAGAATGATATTTTCTAGTTCCATCCATTTGCCTGCAAAATTTGTGATGTCCTCATTTTCAATAGCTAAGTAGTATTTCATTTTGCAAATGAACCACATTTTCTGTAGCCATTCTTCAATTGAGGCACATCTGGGTTGTTTCCAGCTTCTGGCTATTATAAACAAGGCTTCTATGAACAGAGTGGAGCATATGTCCTTGTAATATGGTAGAGTATCCTTTGGGTATATGGCCAGGGGTAATATAGCTGGGTCTTTTATTTTCAACTTTCTGAGGAACTTCCAGATTAATTTCCAGAGTGCTTATACCGGTTTGCAATCCCACAAGCAATGAGAGAGTGTTCCTCTTTTTCTACATCCTCACCAGCATCTGCTGTCACCTAAGTTTTTTATCTTAGCCATTCTGATTGGTGTGACCTCATTTCCCTGTCCCTGTGTATAGGAAATGCAGAGACAAAAAGGGAGCAGAGGATGAAGGAAAGGCCATCCAGAGACTGCCCCACTATGTGACCCATTCCATCTGCAGACACCAAACTCTGACACTATTGCTGATGCCAAGATGTGTTTGCAGACAGAAGCCTGGCATGGCTGTCCTTTAGAGGCTCTGCCAGCAACTAAGACAGATGCAGATACTCACAGCCAACCATTGGACTTAACCCTGGGGACTCTAATGGAAGAGTTAAAGGAAGGGCTGAAGGACCTGAAGGGGATAGCAAACCCATAGGAAGAACAACAATATCATCTAACAGGACCCATCAGAGCTCCCAGGGACTAAACCACCAAGAGTATACATGGGCCAGTCTATGGCTCCCTCTATATATGTAGCAGAGCACTGCCTTATCTGGCATCGGTGGGACAGGAGGTATTTGGTCCTGTGAAGACTGAATATCCCAGAGAAGGGGGATGCTTGAGGGGTGAAGCAGGAATGAGTGGATGGGTAGAGGAGTACCCTCTTAGAGGCAAAGGGTGGGGAACAGAGGGAATTCAAGGAGGGCAGACTGGGAAGGGGGATAACATTTGAAATGTAAACAAATAAAATGATTAATAAAAATTTTAAAACAAAAACAAACAAACAAAAATATAGGCAGTAAATCCATGTAAAAGAGCTGTTAGTTACCACTAATGCATTTGTGCCACTACTGCACCCTACGAGGATACTGCGTCATGTTGGTCTTTGTTGTGGTCCACAGCCATAGATGAGCAGGACAGTTTTTGCTTCCTTCTGTTGGAAGTTTGCATGGCACCTTCTGCTACCACAAAAGCTAGTCTTCAGGGAAGTGGCATCAGGTCAGATTCAGCTCAAGAGCCCTGGATTGCTCCTTCTGATTCCTTTTTGTTTTCTTTTCTTTTCTTTTCTCTTCTTTTATTTTCTTTTCTTTTCTCTTCTTTTTTTCCAAATTAAGAAGGATTGGGTACCCATACTTTTTTAAGGCCTGGTAGAATTCTGCAGTGAATCCATCTGACCCTGCACTTTTTTCCCTTTCTTTGCTTTTTAAGCAGAAAGGCTTTTTATTAGTATTTAAATCTTATTTGATATGTGTTTGTTTAGGTCGTTTTTCATCTTAATAGAATACTGGATTTTAAAATATTACAACATTCTGAATTTCTTTAGTGTCTGTTTTAATGTTTGGGGTTTTTTTTTGTTTTGTTTTGTTTTTGTTTGTTTTTGTTTTTTGTTACTTGGACCAAAAATCTGTCAATCTCATTGATCTTCTGAAAGAACCAGCTTTTACTTACATTGATTCTTTGTTTCTATTTCATTGATTTCAGCTCTGTTCCCTATTTCTTGCCATTGACTAAGTTTGAGTTTAGCTTGTTCTTTTTCCCAGATATTTTGGCTATATCATTATGTCATTTATTTGATACCTTTTCTGGTTATTTATGTAGGCACTCAGGATAGATTTACCTCTTAACAGTGCTTTCAATGAGTCCCAGGAGCTTTCCCGTGCTCTGGCCCATTTTCATTTTGTTCCCATATTTTCCTTAAGTTTGGTTAGTTGGACATAAAAATTTTAAGGTGTTTATATCATGGAAAGGCATATTTTCTCCTATACTTATGGCAGAAGAGTTTTGCTGGATATACTCGTCTGGGCTGGCTGTCATGATCTTCAAGTGCTTGGCATGAACTGTTCTAGATTCTTCTGACTTTCGAAGTTTCCACTAAGAAACCAGCTACTATCCTGAGGGGTTCTCCTTTCTCTGTGCCTCATCCTTTTTTTCCTGCTGCCTTCAGTACACTTCTCTGTTCTGTATGCTTAGTGTCTTAAGTATGATATGCCATGGGTGTCCTTTCATGGTCTTGCCTAGTGGGATCTGTGGGTGCTCCTGTTTGTGAATCTTGGGGTGTGTACGTTTTCTTCTATAAGCCAAGTGGAAAATCTGGTCTATGACATTGACTTTAGATCCTTCTTGCCCATCTATGCCTGTAATTCAAAGATTTATTTTATTTGTTCTGTTTCTCATGATGTGATATATTTCCTGTATGTTCCTTTTCTATGTTTTCTCCATATTCCTTGCTCATTTGCTCTAGATTCTCTAACTGTAGTTTTAAGTACTGATAAATTATATTCTGCTCTATCATTCGACTTGTAAGGCTTCCCATGGAGTTTCCTAGTTGAGTGGCTGGGTTTTCCAACTCCATCATTTTTTCACTTTGCATCCTCACCCATGCTTCTTCCCCCTTATTGAATTCGGTTCTCAGGCCCTGGATTTTCTCCATTTCCATCAGTCTTATGTTGCTTTTGGCTGGGGCATCACTCAGGCATTTTTTTCTCCTTACTTTACATTTCCTTAACATCATTAAGCTGTTTCTTTGTTTCTTCTTTAAATCCATTATATTCTTTGATAAAATTCATCATAGTCCTTTTAAATTCTGTGTCCTGGAATTCATCTAAATAATTCTCACTGGCAAACAGTTCTACAGCACTGGTAGGTTTGGAGAGGGGATACTGGCTTGTCTTTCACTTTGTTTGTACTTTTGTGATTAGATCTGGGAGTGTGAAATTCTTTGGTTATTTTAATGTCTAAAATGAACAGATCAGTTTGAGACATAAAGAGGATTTGCAAGAAGGTTAGGCCTAGAAGTTGAAAATAGCTTGGAAGGAAAAAAGTCAGGTGGACAGAGAGTCTGAAACAACTTACGGGATGTGTTTCCTCATCCAAACCTGCAGTGTAGGAATAGATCTAGGTTGGATGTGATGTGGGAGGGTTGAATGATAGGAAGGGTGTATCTTGGTAGAATTCTAGAGATTGGCTGAGCTCATCTCAGGCAGGAATGGTCCAACTATGCTTAGAGACTGGATATGAGACACTGTCTAAATGTGACATGTTGGGGTGCTTATATGGAGGGGAGGGTCAGGCAAATTCATGGGCTAGACCCTGAAGAATGACAGCCTGATCTATCTGACTGGAGACGTTGGATGTGGTATGGAGAGGACTTCTCAGTTGTTGATAGGTAAGAAGATATTGATTGAGGGTTAGACTAAACCAAGACACTGGATTTGAGACCCAAGCTAGGTTTGCAAATTGGGAGGAATCCTTCATTAGGAAGGTTAGGTAGATTCAACCGGCTAGACCCTGGAGAAGAATGTGAGAGATCTAGCTTGGTGGAAAGGCTGAGTGCTGAGTGGAAGGGACTTGTGAGTAGTGGAAAGGGGAGGGGATCCTGGTTTAATTATAGAGGTAGTTACAGTGAAGCCAGTTGTCATCAGACTAGGCCAGGACACTGAAAGTTGGATCAGAGCTAATCTGATTGTTTGGAAAGTGTATGTGGATGTGGAGAGTTACACTAAAAAGCTAGACCCTGGAAGAAGATGTGAGCCGGCCACTGAAGTTTTTCAGGTTTAATTTTTAACAAATTTTATTGGAATTGATCAATTATATTGATTAATGCTCATAAGTTAACCAAACTTACATTTCAGAGCTCTGTGAGTATTTATTAGTAGTATATATTTGGAGTTGTATTCATCCTTTAATATTTTAATGTATCTCTTTAACTTGATAAGCCTACCTAAAAATCATCAATGCTATAACTTTTTAAATATTGAGATTATTTTTCAAGGTCTAGTTTTTCTCCTCTGGATTTCAAATATTTCTTCTTTTCTAATGTTAACATTTAAACTGCTGATTTGTAAAATGGTATATACGGACTGAAGCAGAACTTTCTGGTTTCTTTGGAGACTCAGTTATGCCATGTGATGTTTTTCTGGAAACTGTCTCATAAGAGGATGTTTCTGCTGAAGCAGACATGTGGGGGTATGTTTTACTGAGAACAGGCACATGGTGTTTTCCTAGAAGCTTCCTAGAAAAGGGGGCATGTGATGTTTTGCTAGAGAGATGCTTAAGAGAACACATGATGTTTGGAAAGGGTATACATAGAACTCAACAGATGGTGGGCGATGCTGTGTGGCATTGGTTTACTTTGCCACTCTGCTGATCTTCATTGGGCCTTGCTGATGCTGATCTTCTCTGACAACTCTATGGCACTGGTTTGCCTTGCCTCCTTCGCTGATCATCACTTTGTCATGACTTTGTAGAGAGAAATGCACCAAAGAACTTCTGGTAGTGCTCTAGCAGATTCTTGCCACTTCCACAATCTTGGGCCAATTGGCAGAGCTTTGTGATTTCTTCTGGATCAAAGTGCCATTGATGATTTGTGAACAGTATTTTCCAGTGTATTCTGCTACTACTGCTGATTTTTGTGAACTGAACTGCTGTGGGTAGTGGGCACGGCCGCATGGACCAAAGATGGTAACTGGCTCTATGCCAAGCACTGTGACCTCACTTGTTTATCCCAGTCTCAGTCACGCGCAGGAAAAGCAGCACGTGTAACTTGTTGGAGAGATTAGCAAAACATCTCAAGATACCATTCTATCAGCCATTCCTGCATGCTGCCTTGGACGTGTGCATCTATGATTGGGTGGTGTGAGGTGGGGTGAGTGAATGGAAGTATAAATTGAGGGCAGCCCCAGATGAGGAGAGACCAGCGTAGGAGACACCAATGACCAGCATTAGAGAGACTAGAGACTAGAGACCAGCGTTAGAGAGACCATGGTGAGTGAATGGATGATTGATGTGTGTGAGTGAACAGCTGCAGCTGTGTGAAACCTGAGAGAGAGAGAAGCAGAATAAAGCAGAAGCTGCAAAGGCAAGCTGCTCTGAACCCACCTTGGTGTCCCAGTGTTGTTTCATCCCACCAACTCTGCTGGTCAGAGACGTGTGGGCCCACGACAAACTGCTACTATCCTGACCATAGACTGGAATAACTCTATTTCTTTCTTTCTTTCTTTCTTTCTTTCTTTCTTTCTTTCTTTCTTTCTTTCTTTCTTTCTTTCTTTCTTTTTTGTTATTGTTTTTTGAGACAGGGTTTCTCTGTGTAGCCCTGGCTGTCCTGGAACTCACGTTGTAGACCAGGCTGGCCTCGAACTCAGAGATCCGCCTGCCTCTGCCTCCCAAGTGCTGGGATTAAAGGCATGTGCCACCATGCCCGGCTCTATTTCTAAACAGGCTCACATCCTCCTTTGCTCTATTAACCTTTCCTTTCCACAACCTCTGGTGAGTGGTGGGCTAGAAAGGTTAAAGCATATAAGTGCCCTTATTAAATTAGGTTTTAAAAAATACAAGTCTACAAGGGACAATCACCAATTTCAAAGTTATGGTAGAATTAGGTGCTAAACTTGGTACTGTATGTTTTTATAACTACATTTTTTCTATCAATAAGTGAAGGAACTAATGATTACCACATAAATTAACTGGATTATTAAAATGGAAAGTAGCTCCAAGTTACTTATTTGGATTATGACATTAAGCAAAAGATATGCTATTTAAAACCAAAGTAAGGATCAATTCATATGATGAAGATATGGTTAAGGAAAAATCACAATTCTAATAACAATACTGCATCTAATTTTTATTAAGTATATAAATTATTTTAAGTGCAATACAAATATATTAAGGGCAATCTCGGTATCCTTTCACAACTACTTGATGTATTTTAACTACAAAAGTCATCAATGGCTGATTTCTTCTAATGAATCACTATAACATCACTATAACAATAATTGACAAAATGATGCATCTCAGCTTTATTAATTTCCACGTTCTAAAAGTATAGATTATATAAGTACTACTTATGACTAAAATTAATTTTCTATTATTTGATTTCTATTATACTGTTTTATGTGACTAAAAATTATAGTTTTGTGGAATTTTTTTGTGTGTTTTGTTGTTGTTGTTTAGTTTTTGGAGACAAGGTCTTTTATGTAGGTCAGTAGCTTTGGCTGTCTTAGAACACACTATGGAGGTCAAGCTGGCCTTCAATTTACAGAGATCCACCTGCTTCTGTCTCCCAAGTCCTGGTATTAAAGGTGAATGTCACTTCACCCTGCTTTTGGGAGGACTTTTTAATGCCATGTTTCCCTAATGTGTTTCTCATATAAGTGCTCCCAATAAACATTAATATGGGAGCATTAGGCATTCTATGGCTGTCTGGACAGCAGGCTGAGCATCTACTCACTGCCCTGAATGATGACCTTCTAAAGATGGTTGTTTCTCTGTTTCTTTTCTTTCAAAATTTCCTTCTTTTTTCCTTCTTACCCCTAAGACTGGAAAATCTCAAGGCAATCAAAGAAGTCATTAATTTCCCACTTAGGTGGAAAGCACCTTAATCAATAAGAGGGAGCAAATGAAACCATTAAAAAATGTTTTTGCAACATTCATAACTCTTATAATAACTGATTCTGCATATATTCTTTTGTTTATTCACTCTGGTCCCACCAGAGTGTTTACTCTACATACAGGGATGTTCTGGTATTAATACCTAAAACTCCACAGACCATACCTGAAAATGTTTGCATTGAAATATTTCCTTCTGTGATATAAATATTAACTGTCAACATGATAGATATAGTTTATTTACTAGGTTAATGAAAATGGGAAAATTCCCACTGACTACCAAGATGATTAGAGAGCTAAAAATTATCATCCATTACACTCTGCTTCCTCACTGTGGATGTGTCCTGTCCAGCTCCCTCAAGGTCCTGCCAGTAAGACTTCTTTGCTATGGTAGATGGTACTCTTGAACTATGAGCCAAATAAGTCCATTCTTCTTAAATTGCTTTTATTTTATCAAAGCAAAGTGGAAATAACTAAGATGTTTGACTTATTTTGCAAGGTAAGATTTCAGCCCTCTTCAGGAGACTCTTATTTCCAAAGCAAAAAGAATACTTGCTACCAACTATTTCAGTTTTTCATACTATTTAACAAATTAGTCATTTTTGATGACTAAAACAGATAAGTTCACCCATAATTATTAGGGTGAGAAGTTTACAAGGCTCAGCCTGCTTCTCAGAAGACTCTCAGGGTACTCTGTTCTTTCAGGAGGGCTCCAGAGGAAAGGTCACTTCAAGACTCCCTCAGATATTTTTTTATCAGATATGAGTTCTTGAATAGGAGCCAGCTTCCCTCCTTACTGGCTTTGAGGGCCATTCTTCTCTAAATGTTTTCTTTCTGTCCCTTTCTTCTGGCCTCAACAGCCGCAAACTCACACAACTCGCTCAGGTCTGGATTCTTTGTCTCTGCCTCCCACTTCTACTGCACACCTCTTGTTAATGCTACTCCCTCTCTCATTTTAAGTAGAATGTGATTAAATGGGACCACCTTAATAATCCATGTAGCCATCCCTGTTTGAATAGGAGCAGACTGCTAGCCTTCAATTCGCTCTGTAAAAGCCCTTCACCAGGTAAAACTTGATATATTCAGTTTCAGAGATAAAGCAATGGACATCAGAAAGGAGGCCATTTCTTGTTCCCATAAACCAGTGGTATGAAGTAATCAGTCACTAAATTTTTATAACATTATAAATACATAATACAACACCAGATTCTCAGATTTGGTCAAACTTTTTCAAGTTCTTAAGAATCATACAAGCATACTTTCTGGACATCTGAAAAAGGCAAAGCAGACATCTGAAGGTGTGTTTTCATTATTTGTTACTGACACAGGTTCACTTCAATTTATATTTAATAAAACCTTATGGTTGCAGTCTGAGAACTGTTCAGAAAAGGTGCAATGAGATGGAAAACTGTCTTTCTGAACTTTTTCTCACACCAAGAAAAGAAAAATCACTGTATAGTTCAAATAGATAGGAATTGTTACAACCTCTGAAAGAATGTACCCTGCAATGAATTTAATTTAATCTTTACAAAGTAACTTGAGTGGAAAACATAGTTCAGAAGGCCATGCTGAACAATGAATTTCATTTATACTAAAATAAAATGGCTAAGAGAACAACTATAATCTCTACTTCATACACTGTACTGATGTTTGATTTTATGTAACACCATTTTTCTGCCAAGCAGTGAATGCAATTTTAAAGTTGTCAAAGTCAAAAACAGTTCAGAATACAAATAATCTCTGTGAATTTATGTTATATCATACACATTAAGATCTCAAACTGTATCATTCCAATTTGTTCCAAGTGTGAGTCTTCTTTTTTTCTTGTTGTATTCTGTTTCAGGCAACAAAGATTTAGGCAAACGACAACACTATGTTAACCAAGATTATTTAGTCACATAGTAGACATATTATAATAGAAGTATATAGAGATAACAACCAGATAAAAAGTTTTATTTGCAGTTAATCTCAATATAGAGGAGCCTAGTTTTCCTGCATATATACACACCACATTTACTTACATTTCATAAGTAAATCTATAATTTGTGATTTTTAATGAATTGGCTTGTAACATCAAATTTGCAACTGAATCAATACTTATTCTTAAAAGTAAAACAATTTCCCTTATAGAGTATACTTATACAAAGAGGATTAATTTGCTAATCAGGATATATTTGAGAGAAGTAGATGTTAGATGATTAATAAATAAATGTTTGATAGATAGCTTGATTGATAGATTGATAAATAACATATAGATAAGATATATTATATAATATACCTCTATATTATAAAATTGAACTAGTCTGAATTTATTGTAGGAGGAATGAACAGGTCCCAGACCTCTTATAGCACATGCGGGAACTGATGGTGTTACCATACAGCGGCACATATCTCTTAAACCACAGAAATAGTGAATCCAGTGAGTGACAATTTTAAGGTACAAGTCTTACGAATTAAAATCTTTATTACATAGATGTTTAGTATAAATTTTACCCAATATATTTTTAATTTTTGAATAGCTCCTTATAACAACAAAGCAGAAAGTACATAATAGGCTCAGCATATGCAAAGCCCTTGAGAGATTGAGAATAGGCAAGATTGATAAGGAGACCATCACTCAGTCTAGCACATGCAGGGAAGAAGAAAGACAACCATGAAAGACAGATCTAAGGGGCAACTTGAACTCATTCAACCCCTCTCGTGAGAAGAGTTCTATGCTGAGGTGGGCACTCCTCTCCAGACACAATGAATTCTTTCAGTCTTCCTGATTTAAACTTTCCTGCGTCTTGCCTGTGTCTTGACCTATGCAGTCCTTATGGAGCTAATGCTCCCTTGCTTCTGAGCTCCTCGGTTTCCCCAACTTTCTCTCTTGCCCAAATTCATAAATCACATCCCTTGTGTGGTGAGCACTTTTTCCCCTACCAAAAAAGGTTTACTTTTGCCTCATTTCTTTTCTGATAATTGATACATATCACATGCATTAGTATATATTTTATATTATATATTATGTGTTGATTATGCCATGTACGAGAATTTTAGTTCCACAAAACAGGAAAAGTTTATAGAGTTATGATACATATTACATATGCTCTGTAAAGAATATATACTGACGTGGATGAACAGCTGAGATCACTGGATAACAAGTGTCCCTTACTAGGGGATTTCTTCTCTTACTAGTGAGTTTCTAAAAGATTCCTAAGGTTCATTAAAGTTTTTTTTTTTCATTCAATAAAAATATAAATGAATCTGAAACAATTGACCCATATACAAAATAATAAAGAAAAGAATTCATGAAAAGGTAACAAATAAAAATAATGCAAGTTAACTTATTTTATTTTACTTTTTTCTTGGTTATTTTATTTATTTACATTTTAAATGTTGTCCCCCTTCCTGGTTTCCCCTCCACAAAGTTACAGAGAAGGAGCAAAGATTTTCATGCAATGTAAACTTTATCACATGTACACATAACAAACCCAAAGTTATTTAGTAAAATTAGAAGCCAGACTATTTGCCTACATTGTCCCAACTAAAAACCAAATGAACTAGGGGTAAAAGTGGAGGGTGTGGGGGTGCACTGAGTGTTCCCAATAAAATAAAACAGTTGAGGGAAACAGAAAACAGGATGTTCAATATGCTTACAAAAGAAAACTATCTCCAAAAGATGACAATAAAGAGATCCCAATTTAAGAGTCAGATAGGGAGACCAGTCTGCACAGGAGAGCTCATGGGCTGCAGAAGCAACATAGCTTCTCAGGCAGTGTCGCTTTCAGCATTCATCTTCAGCCAGGAGGCAGAACTGACACCCAGAACTCATCGCACTTTGCTCAACAGAGGAGAGCTTGCCTGCAGAGAGTGCTCTAATCACTGAGACTCAGTAGAGAGTTTGTTTCCCAGGGGTGCTGACAGAGGCTAACAGAATCACAGGAAGAACAAGCTCCATTCAGAGACAGCTAGAACATCTAACACCAGAGATTACCAGATGGCTAAAGGCAAATGAAAGAATCTCATTTACAGAAACCAAGGCCACTCAGCATCATCAGAACCCAGCAATCCTTCCATTGCAAGTCCTGGATACCCAACACACATGAAAAGGAAGATTCAGATTTAAAATCATATCTCATGACACTGGTAAAGGATTTTTAAGAAGGACATTAATAACTCACTTAAAGTAAGACAGGTGAACTCTGCTAAACAAGTAGAAGCCCTTAAAGAGGAAGCACAAAAATCCCTTAAAGAATTACAGGAAAACACAAACAAACAGGTTATGGAATTGAAAAAAACCATCCAAGATCTAAAAATGAAAGTAGAAACAATAAAAAAAAAAACAAAACAGAAACAACTCTGGAGATAGAAATCCTAGGAAAGAAATCAGAAACCGTAGATGTGAGCATCAGCAACAGAATGCAAGAGATTGAAGAGAGAATCTCAAGTACTGAAGATTCCATAGAGAACATGGGAACAACAATCAAAGAAAATGCAAAATGCAAAAAGATCCTAACTCAAAACATCCAGGAAATCCAGGACACAATGAGAAGACCAAACCTATGGATAATAGGAGTAGATGAGAATGAAGATTTTCAACTTAAAGGGCCAGCAAATATCTTCAACAAAATTATAGAAGAAAACTTCCCTAACCTAAAGAAAGAGATGCCCATGAACATACAAGAAGCCTACAGAACTCCAAATAGACTGGACCAGAAAAGAAATTCCTACAGACACATAATAATCAGAACAACAAATGCACTAAATAAAGACAGAATATTAAAAGCAGTAAGGGAAAAAGATGAAGTAACATATAAAGTCAGACCTATTAGAATTACACCAGACTTCTCACCAGAGACTCTGAAAGCCAAAGATCCTGGACAGATGTTATACAGACACTACGAAAACACAAATGCCAGCCCAGGCTACTGTACCCAGCAAAACTTTTAACTACGATAGATGGAGAAACCAAAGTATTCCATGACAAAACCAAATGCACACAATATCTTTCCACGAAGCCAGCCCTTCAAAGGATAATAACAGGAAAACACCAACATAAGGATGGAAACTACACCCTAGAAAAAGCAAGAAAGTAAGCCTTCAACAAACCTAAAAGTCACAAGAACAAAATCCCACCTCTAACAACAAAAATAAAAGGAATCAACAATTACTTTTCCTTAATAACTCTTAATGTCAATGGACTCAATTCCCTAATAAAAAGACAAAGACTAACAGACTAGCTACAAAAACAGGACCCAACATTTTGCTGCATACAGGAAACCCACCTCAGGGACAAAGACAGACACTACCTCAGAGTAAAAGACTGGAAAACAATTTTCCAAGCAAATGGCCCAAAGAAACAAACTGGAGAAGCCATTCTAATATCGAATAAAATTGACTTCCAACCCAAAGTTATCAAAAAAGACAAGGAGGGCACTTCATACTCATCAAAGGTAAAATCTTCCAAGATGAACTCTCAGTTCTTAATATCTATGCTCCAAATGAAATGGCATCCACATCCATTAAAGAAACTACAGTAAAGCGCAAAGCACACATTACACCTCAAACAATAATAGTGGGAGACTTCAACACCATACTCTCATCATTGGAAAAATCCTGGAAACAGAAAATAAACAGAGACACAGTGAAACAAACAGAAGTTATAAAAGAAATGGATTTAACATATCTATAGAACATTTTATCCTAAAACAAGAGGATATACCTACTTCTCAGCACCACATGGTACCTTCTACAAGATTGATCATGTAATTGGTCAAAAAACAGGCCTCAACAGATACAAAAATATTGAAATTATCCCATGCATCCTATAAGATCACCACGGACTAAGACTGATCTGCAATAACAACATGAATAATACAAAGCCAACATTCACGTGGAAGCTGAAGAACACTCTACTCAATGATTCCTTGGTCAAGGAAAAAATAAAGAAAGAAATTAAAGACATTTTAGACGTTAATGAAATGAAGCCACAACATACACAAACTTATGGGACACAATGAAAGCAGTCCTAAGCAGAAAACTTAGCTCTGAGTGCATCCAAAATAAACTAGAGAAAGCATACACTAGCATCTTCGCATCACACCTAAAAGTTCAAGAACAAAAGGAAGCAAATTCACCCAAGAGGAGTAGACAGCAGGAAATAATCAAACTCAGGGCTGAAATCAACCAAGTTGAAACAAAAAGAATTATTCAAAGAATCAACCAAACCAGGAGCTGGTTCTTTGAGAAAATCAACAAGATAAATAAACCCTTAGCAAGACAAGCTAGAGGGCACAGGGACAGTATCCTAATAACAAGATCATAAATGAAAAAGAAGACATAACAACAGAGCCTGAGGAAATCCAAAACACCATCAGATCCTTCTACAAAAGGCTATACTCAATAAAACTGGAAAACCTGGATGAAATGGACAATATTCTAGACAGATACCAGGTACCAAAGGTAAATCAGGATCATATCAATGATCTAAACAGTCTGATATCCCCAAAAGAAATAGCAGTCATTAATAGTCTCCCCCCAAAAAAAAAAACTATTCCATAAAATAGAAACAGAAGGTACTCTACCCAATTCATTCTATGAAGCCACAATTACTCTGATACCTGAATCACATAAGGACCCAACAAAGAAAGAGAACTTCAGACCAATTTTCCTTATGAATGTTGATGCAAAAATACACAATAAAATTCTTGCTAACCAAATCCAAGAACACATCAAAACCATCATCCATCATGATCAAGTAGGCTTCATCCCAGGGATGCAGGGATGGTTTAATATATGGAAATCCATCAATGTAATCCACTATATAAACAAACTCAAACCACATGATAATCTCATTAGATGCTGAGAAAGCATTTGACAAAATCCAACACCCATTCATGATAAAAATCTTGCAAAAATCAAGAATTCAAGGCCCATACCTAAACATAATAAAAGCAATATATAGCAAACCAGTAGCCAGCATCAAAGTAAATGGAGGGAATCCTGAAGCAATCCCACTAAAATCAGGGACTAGACAAGGCTGCCCACTCTCTCACTACCTATTCAATATAATACTTGAAGTCCTAGCCAGAGCAATTCAACAACAAAAGGAGATCAAGGGGATACAAATTGGAAAGGAAGAAGTCAACTTATCACTATTTGCAGATGAAATGATAGTATATATATATGTGTCCCTAAAAATTCCACCAAAGAACTCCAAACCTAATAAACAGCTACAGTACAGTAGCTGGACATGAAATTAACTCAAACAAATCAGTAGTCATTCTCTACACAAAGGATAAACAGGCTGAGAAAGAAATTAGGGAAACATCACCCTTCACAATAGTCACAAATAATATAAAATACCTTGGTGTGACTCTAACTAAGGAAGTGAAAGATCTGTATGATATTAGTCAACTAATATTATTGATTCCAAAATTATTAACCAAAAGTTAAATTGAAGTAAAAGAGCAATTATAAATTATGTCACTAAAGAGTGTTTTTAACACTCACTCAAAGTCATTAATGTATTAAAGATACAAAACTATGAAAAAATCAATAATTAGCTTACTTTAGAAAACATTACAGAACTTTGTGTCAAACTACCTACAAATATGCATTATTTTAAACAAAAGTGGACTACTTGCCAAAATTCTAAGCATTTAACTGTAGATTAAATAAGACACATTTTCAAAAATGGATATTTCTATTACCAAAATAATTAATTTGCTAATCAGCTATGGAAAGAGTCTATACTTTAGGATGATAGCATAAAGTTATCTCAGTTGGTCAGTTTCTTTCCTGATGCATAGCATCAATTCCCAGCACCACACAGAGCAGCTACTAGGGAAGTTGAGACAAAAGGATCAGAAGCTCAAAGGCATCCAGAGCTATAGAACAAGCTCAAAGCCAGTTTGGCTCACTAAATCCTGTCTAAAACGTATATGAATATAATGATTTTTGAAGACTACAAACATAAAAACTTTGGAAGATATTAAAATTATTAAATATAATTTTAGAAGAGATGATATAGTAAATTAGAATATTTAG
Source organism: Mus minutoides (assembly GCA_902729485.2). Lineage (NCBI taxonomy): Eukaryota > Metazoa > Chordata > Mammalia > Rodentia > Muridae > Mus > Mus minutoides. Next base: position 44,910 of record LR750410.1, on the reverse strand, counting down.
AAATAAATATTACTGAAACACTAAACAAAGAGGAAATAGTAGAAGTAAGTACTTTAATAATAACTGTTGTTATTTTAAGTTAGTTAGGCTTTCAAATTGTCCTGAAATTTTCTCAATCAGTACAACATACAGTTTAAAATGTTTCCCTGTTTTACTCTAAAAGCAAACAGGAAGTATCAACATCTGATAGCCAAGTCTCCAAGGGACACACCATGAGAGGATCATAAGCCAACCTCACAGGCAATGTTTGGATGTGGAGATGGGGAGACAGCTGTGATGGTGAAGTGCTTGAAGCAGAAACATGAGAATGTGAGTCACATTCTCATGTTTATTTGAATCACCAGCTCCCACACTGAAATATAGCTGTGGTCACTGTAGGATGAGGAAGACACCTTGGATCTCCAGATCTCACTGACCAGCCATTTAGACAGTGGGTGCATACCTAGTCAGAGGCCCTGTCAAAATGCAAGGTGAAGACCAAGCAAGGAAGGTATCAAGCATCAACCCCAGGCTTCTATATACATGTGTATGTATACCTGTATACACATACATACAAATACACAAGGCTACACACACATAAGAATATCAAACAAACACATGAATGGCATCCTTTGTGAAAATATTATGAATTCCAAAACAATAAAGCTTCTATTAAAAGTATTTTGAAACTTTGGAAGATATTAAAAATGTTAGAATAGAAAAGATTAATAAATTTGATCACATTAAATGAAGATGTTAAGGTATTCAAGAATATTAAGAAACTGAATGGAGTCATAGAGAAGATACTTTTACAATGTGTGTATAACTACAGATATAACAATAGTGCAATGCTAGTAGGTGGCTAATGGGATAAAGGTGCTTGACGCCAAGCCTAGTGACCTGAGGTCATACTTGGAACCTACATGGTGGAAGGACAGAACTGACTCTTGCAAGTTGTCTTCTAATTTCCACACACATACTATGGCACAATCATGGGTACGTACATACACTTACACACACACACACACACACACACACACACACACACACACACACACACTAGTAAATAAATAAATATGATGTAAATTTTTGGAAACATGACATATAAAGAACAATATTGAGCAGTAATAGAAGTAATCTAATAAGTAGTTAATGGATTTGAATAATTAGTTTACAATAAAGTATTAAATTAAATAGCATATAGAAATTAAACTTTGCTACTCATAAGGAAGATGCACATGACAACCTTAAAGAAATACTTCTAAGTCAGAAGAGACAAATGAAAGTGACTAATACTGTACTTTGGTAAATCCTGGAACAACTGCAAACCTCCTATACTGGTGGAAATATAATCACTAGATTCATTTGGAAAAAAATACATTAAGCAAGATGAGTTAAATGAAACATCCATAAAGATTATGATTCAAAAATTCCATTCCAAGTAGTGTAATGAAAGGAAGTCTATAATTATTTGTCACATGATATTATGTGTGTGTGTGTATATATATATATATATATATATATATATATATATATATATATATATATATATATATATAATATATATTGTATTATATATATATATATAATTATATATATATATATAAAATTTTGTATTTGTTGATTCTCGATCTTACAGCACAAGCCATTGCTGTTCTATTCAGGAATTTTTTCCCCTGTTCATATATATATATATATATATATATATATATATATATATATATATATATATATATATCACCATAACACTAACTAGCACCAAAGAAGCAAAGTAAATTTCCATCTGCAGTAAAACAAATAAAAAAACTGTAATACATTATTCTACTTAGGGTGAACTAAACATCGTTGGTGTTTCCTGAAACAACATGAATTGCAGCCCGCAAATTCCAGTGTAAGGGAAGGAAAGCAGACAAAGAATAATACAAGCTTCACTATTCAACTTACACAAAAACTAGAAAGCAGCCAAGGAAAATCAGTGGTGACAGAGACAAAACAGTGCCTACTTTGGGGCAGTGGCAAAGACAACATGAAAGATAGGGGAGAGGCTGGGCCTAGGGGGCCATGGTGTGATGCTCCTTCATCTTGAGAGTGCTTACATGGGTGGTTCACTGAAAGAAATGCATAGATATGTATGGTGATGATTCATATGCTTCTCTACACATGCTTTATGTGAAAACTTAAATGCGTGGTGTGTTTTGTATGTACGCACATGAGTACATACGTGAGTGCATGGGTGTGTACACACATGCACATACCTTTGAAAGTCAGAGCAGAACTTTGAGTGTCTTCCTCTATTGCTCAGGTCTCTCACAGAACTGGACTGGCTGCTATGGGAGTTCACAGGGGACTGGTCTGCCCCACCCCATGCTGGAATTATAGGCCACATACAGGTTGAAATGTTTATTTTAGATTATGGATGGTTTGGAAGTAATGGGTTATAATTAATAAGTAATGGCACAATGATGTCTAGTAATATAAATTATGATTTCTACTAGTTGTTTTGTAACATATTTATGATAAAATATTACATACAAAAAATGATCCCCAAGTGATACCATTTGGTAAGATAGATAAACTGAACTTATGTTAGTATAATTTAGCTTTATGTGTGGAAAGAATACTTTTAAAATACATTTCGGTCTCAATATTTCTGCATCTCATTACACTTCCCCTAAATGCACATCTTTCTTAATAAAGACTAAACTGCCTTTCTATTCTCAACTTGGGGCAATGAACACTTGTAACAACATGGTGGCATTTTAAGTTATAGGTACTCTAATATGTTCAGGTAGCCAGTGCTGACTCCACAAAGTATCTACCAAAATCAATTTTTATCACTCAAAATCTATTGCAATTAGAGAGCAATGCCAAGGCACTGACACACTAATGGGTCTCAAAATATTTCAAAAAGAATAAGGGAATTGCCTCATGTATTAACTGAAATGCAGCTGAGATGAGGATAACAAAGTGGGTGGTCTAGCTTCCACACGGCTGGCATACAAACTAGCATTCCAGAGGCCACTGAACTTTAATAAGCACTGGCATTGTCTAGCTGCTTTTTATATTATAATTGCCATACACTGAACCTATTTTAATCTTTACAATATCGTTTAATGAAACAGGAGTTGTTTGTCTGTTCCAATTACTTGATTTTTAATTTTATTGTAGAACAAGAGTGTAAGATTTCCAAAAAGAACCCAGTCTATGAAACTGGACTTGCTTGAAGGGACTATCATATCTGACCTGGCTGAAACAGCCTTGTGAGTTCTACCAAAACAGAAAATTACATGAAAATGATTAAACTAGAATTAGAAGCCAGTTTTCTAATTCCTGGAGTGTTAAATTAACAAGGCAAAAATGATCATCTTGCAGGAAAAGTTGCTATGATTATATATAAAAAAGTAGAAGCACCGCAAGATCATCGTGAGCCTGGGTTTCCTATCTGTACCTATTCCCTTAACTATTTCTTGTTATTTATTATGTCCTAATATCAATAACTATGTTTCCTGGTCTTAGAAGGAACACTATTACTTCCTCCAAATGCACACACTTCTTCCTTTTTTAATTATTCAACTAGTTCAAAATGCATCGTCTTCCTTTCTTTACAATTTGTCCTTCCCTCATTCTTTTTCTCATCTCAACTGATTCTACTGTTATAGGAAGCAGTGAAAATCCTGACATTTGGGAGTGGTGTGCACATGGTACAGTAACCTGCATCCTTTGAACCATCACCAAAGAAGCTGTGAGGAATGTACCGGTCAGACACAAGCACAGTGTAGCGTTTGGCCAGCAGCAGGACATGCTCCTTTCGTAACTAGAAGGACATCAGAAAGGAACTTGCATCAAAACTCTAGAACAGTCTGTGTCTTCCTTCTCTGGACTATAAATGGCTGTCGGACTGTGTCAGCTTCTTTCCTGCTTTCTGGCTGGTGTAGCAACCTTGCATTCACAACGGCCCCTTGTCCATTCTCGCTTTTATAGTTTCTCCTCTATATATGCTTAACTTTCTCAGCCTGCCTCCTCATGCTCTGTAAATCCATCAGTAAGCACTGAACTAATGTTCCAAACTTTAATAAGGAGTTGATAAACAAAGGACATTCAGTGTGGAAAAAATGATATGTTAGCTGTAAGTCAACGAAGACTAACAGTTAGTCAGCAGTTCTGAAGCATGTACACAAGTCAGGTGCACAGGCAGGGCTTCTAAGTGCATACACAGTAGGGTCTCAATGTCTCACTAAATGACTCCCGTTAAGGTAGAAAGTATGCTGGAGCTGCTGCTCCAGTAGCTGCATGGACAAACAACTTTCCTAATTTTGTGGGAAAGCTACCTAAACTGGGATAACACAGGGATGCTTCCTCACTGTACCTGATCCAAGCTCCCAGAGAGAGAATACTCCTCTCACCTATTTCTACAAAAAAGGAAATTACCACACCAGCCAAGGAAGCAGAAACACACCCTGTCTGGTCCCCAGGAGACACACCTGATATGATCTCAGAAGCATTGCCTACCAGGAAACCCACAGCTACCACACTTTCCTAAAAGCCAAGAAGAGTGACAAAAACCAGGGAACAAAACAACCACCCAGCAAAGACAAATACATGCATACATATCCTCCATATATCAAATACGTGCATACATATCCTCCATATATCAAATACATGCATACATATCCTCCATATATCAAATACATGCATACATATCCTCCATATATCAGACTCTGGAATACAAGGACAAACTGACCTATCCCCTGCCTGCAAGAAGTCCGCAGTGCCNCCTAGTTGGCCATCAGTGGGAAGAGAGGCCCCTTGGTTATGCAGACTTTATATGCCCCAATACAGGGGAACACAGGGGCCAAGGGGTGGGAGTGGGTGGGTAGGGGAGCAGGGCCGGGAGGGGGGAGGATATAGGGAACTAGCTGGATAACACTTGAAATGTAAATGAAGAAAATATCTAATAAAAGTAGTAAAAAAAATATAAATAAATAAATAAATAAATTCCAGTTCTACCCATTGAAAAAAAAAAAAAGAATAAATTAATAAAAACCAAGTTCTTAAAAACAGATTTTTTTTCCAGCTTCTGGCTATTATAAATAAGGCTGCTATGAACATAGTGGAACATGTGTCCTTATTACCAGTTGGAACGTCTTCTTTGTATATGCCCAGGAGAGATATTGCTGGATCTTCCGGTAGTACTATGTCCAATTTTCTGAGGAACCGCCAGACTGACTTCCAGAGTGGTTGTACCAGCTTGCAATCCCACCAACAATGGAGGAAGGTTCCTCTTTCTCCACATCCTTGCCAGCATCTGCTGTCACCTGAATTTTTTATCTTAGCCATTCTGACTGGAGTGAGGTATGGTACATTTACACAATGGAGTACTAGTCAGCTATTCAAAACAATTAATTTATGAACTTCTTGGGCAAATGGATGTATCTGGAGAATATCATCCGTAGTGAGGCAACCCAATCACAAAAGAACACACATGATATATATATATCTACTGATAAGTGTATATTAGCCCAGAAACTTATAATACCCAAGATACAATTTGCAAAACACAAAAAAATCAAATAGAACGAAGACTAAAGTATGGATGCTTATTTCCTCCTTAGACTAGGAAAAAACCACCCATGGAAGGAGTTACAGAGACAAAGTTTGGAGCTAAGATGAAAAAATGGACCATCCAGAGACTACCCCACCCAGGGATCTATACCATAGTCAGCCACCAAATCCTGACACTATTGCATACACCAGCAAGATTTTGCTGAAAGGACCCTGATATAACTATCTCAATTGAGGCTATGCTAATGCCTGACAAATACAGAAGTGGATGCTCACAGTCATCTATAGGATAAAACACAGGGCCCCCAATGTAGGATCTAGAGAAAGTACCCAAGGAGCTCAAGGGGTCTGCAACCCTATAGGTGGAACAACAACATGAACTAATCAGTACCCCCAGAGCTCGTGTCTTAAGCTGCATATGTAGCAGAAGATGGCCTAGTTGGCCATCATTGGGAAGAGAGGCCCCTTGGTCTTACAAACTTTATATGCTTCAGTACAGGGGAACACCAGGGCCAAGAAGTGGGAGTGGGTGGGTAGGGGAGCAGGGTTGGGGGGAGGGTATAGGGAACTTTCGGGATAGCATTTGAAATGTAAATAAAGAAAATATCTAATAAAAAATCTGGAAAAAAAAGGTTTTTTAATCATTTGTTTTCTTCTGAAACATCGTGATTTTTAGCAACCAAGAGAAGTAAAAGTTACTAAACAGAGAATACATTCAAATTTGAGGAAATGCCGCAGTCCTTTATAGCTACATTCAGTGTGGAAAGATAAGAATAAATCCTGAACTATCCTTTGGACATGGTTTTACTTCCGCATGGGCACGGGCTCATCTAATGGCTTTAGGTGCAACTCGCCAGGGTTTATTATTTAGAATCATTACATGAAATCCTTTTATTCTCTCTTGGATATTTGATGCCAGGTTATTAATGGATTTAGGACTAATCTTTAATGTTATCCTGTAATTTACAGAAATGTTATTTTAAATTATATGCATATGTTCCATGCATATTTCTAAAATTGTGGATTCAAAAGTAATTTTCATTCATTATGTCTAACATGTTCCTCCTAATTATTCTCTATAATGAACTTGAATAAATAATTTGTGTAAGTGTGACTATTGTGATTTCCAGTTCACTGAAACATCAGTTGGTTTGATTTTGACAGCTTAAATTCTAAGTGGAACATACACTCAACAAATACAAGTCTAGTCTATATTTGTCCTCTTGTGTTGTATTGTCTACATGACTATCTGCAAAACACAAAANCTAATTATTCTCTATAATGAACTTGAATAAATAATTTGTGTAAGTGTGACTATTGTGATTTCCAGTTCACTGAAACATCAGTTGGTTTGATTTTGACAGCTTAAATTCTAAGTGGAACATACACTCAACAAATACAAGTCTAGTCTATATTTGTCCTCTTGTGTTGTATTGTCTACATGACTATCTGCAAAACACAAAAGTCTGGGTCTTTAGTTTTCTTAAGCTCCTTTTCCTTATGATAAATATAATCTTCTTGGATTACTTACAATCTCAAGGATTTAATAATACCCATATTAATCATCCCTTTTTTATATTCAACCCAGAAAACTCTCTGAGCCTTGTATAATATATAGATACATTTCAAAGTCAAATAGGAGGACTGAAGAGATGTCTCAACAGTTAAGAGTACATAGTGTTCTTGCATAAGACCTGAGCTCCATTCCCAAAACCCTTATTAGGCAGCTTATAACTCCTAGTAAAACTAGCTCCAGGGGAATCCAAAACACATACCCATACCCAAACACAGACACAGATGCAATTAAAATAAATCTTCTCTAAAGCCATACAATCTTGCATTTAATACACATTTCCCACAGTTATGCAGTCTTTTCTTGCATCTCTTCTACATAATTTACCTACTTCCATGTCCCTCTGAACCATTTCATTGACCTCTCTTCCTCTAGCTCACTAGCTCCCTCTCAAACTCAAGACCTCTTTTTATTTAATTGCTATTACTATATATATATATTAATATATATATTAATATATAATGCACTGCAAGCATAGGATGGGAGTGATGCAAACTGGATATGACCTGAAAGTCTACTCCTTAAATCCTAGCATTCATAATACCAGAAAGATAAACATAACACACAAATAGCCAAGATCAGAGTGAGTAATGCCTTAAGCGCCCAGGCTTTTGCATCTTTCAGATGCTCATAGGAACAATACAACACAAGAGGGCTAATCTGAACTAGACATGGATACTTAAAATACATTAAGGACTCCACTAGAAAAAAAAAGATGTATCTGATAAACTCAGTAAAGTTGCAGGATATAAAATCAACAAGCAAAAATCATGGCTTCTTTATATACCAATATCAAATGCCTGAGAAAAAAATTAGAAAAAATGCTTCATTCAAAATAGCATAAAATAGCATAAATAATAAACCAAAAAAGTGGCAGAAGATAAATATTTACAACATTGACAGCAATAATTAAAGAAGATACAAGATGCTGGAAAATTCGCCCATATTTCCAGATTGACAGGACTAATATTGTAAAACTGACTATATTATCAAAAGTAACCCACATGCTCAATACAATTCCAATTAAAATTCCATTAGCATTCTTCATATAACTAAAAAGGAATAACCCTGAATCTCATAAGGAAACACAAAAGGTCAGACATGGGCAAAAAATTCTATGCAAAAACAACACTGTCAGAGACATCACAATCATTAAGATCAAACTGCATTACAAAGTTACAATGGAAAATGAAGTGCAGTGATGATGACAGCAGGAAGTAGACATGTGTACCCATATAATACACTAGAGGGCCATGATGGCAGGAAGTAGACATGTGTACCCATATAATACACTAGAGGGCCATGATGGCAGGAAGTAGACATGTGTACCCATCTAATACGCTAGAGGGCCATGATGGCAGGAAGTAGACATGTGTACCCATCTAATACACTAGAGGGCCATGATGGCAGGAAGTAGACATGTGTACCCATATAGTACACTAGAGGGTCATGAAATAAGCCCACAAGTTATGGACATCTAGTTTTGGGCAATGGTGACAAAAAAAAAAAAGTACAATGACAAGAGGATGCCCCACTCAGCAAATGATGCTAGAAAGGTGAGATCTGCCGGCAGAGGAGGGAATGTAAGGGAAGGATTTCAAACTACAGGCATAGGTAAGAACAGTCTGGAAAGGACCCCTGTAACACACAAAATAAACACAAGATTGTAGGGAAGTTTATCGAGAGGTCTAAACTTTGGGTTTAACTAATTTTAATATGTTTTTGGTTTTAATTTGCAAGGTTTTCCTTACAATAAAGCTTATTGTTGAAAAATGCTAAAAATAGATCACCTATAAAACCCAGTTATATATATCCTGGGTATATATCCAAAAGATTCTATATCCTATAGATTCTATATCCTACTTGGGCATCCATGAACATTGATGCCCTTTACACAATAACAAGAAATTGAAACCAAGCTATATTTCCATCAATATATAAATGGAACATATTCCAGTTGGATACATATAAACAATAAAATTTATTTCAGACACAGAGAAAAAATAAATTTAGAGGAACTATAGAATTGAATGTAAATCTAAAAATCATTATATTAAGAATGATATATCAGGTTCCAAATGACAAACACTACCTATTCTCTCTCATTTGTAGACATGACAGCTTCTAGATTTCACGCATGTGCATATTTCATACATCCTTTTATATGTTCAGCCTACATGCAGATATAGGCCATAAAACAAGAGAGAGGCTCATTATGAAGTGCAAAGAGGCTTTACAGGAGGGAAAGGGAGTGATATAGTACACATATCATAAAATGGAAAGAGGACCACTGAGGGTATCAGGAACACGTATGGGGTTTGGAAAAAAATACCAAGGGAGAAGGAGGAGTCAACATAGAGTATGTATGACAATGCCATAATGAAACCTGTTATTTTATATGCTAATTGAAAAAAAGAAAAACCTAAATGAAGATAAAATAATTTACAAGAGATAAAAGGTCTCTACATGGTGTATACACCTACATTTGTCAAGCTAAGGATAAGGCAGGAAATGATTGTGATTACATACTGGGACTATGCCACAGAGAGAAAAAGGTAGACATCATGATCTGAAATATACATGCCATAAGTGATGTACAGCATCCATGAAACCAGCTGACAAATGTTCCGGACAAGATCAGGTGCGTTAGGTCAAGGGTACACTGATAAAATACCAAACATGGGCTGAGTGATGTCAAGTCAGGGATAGAAAGGACAACACTTTTAGATTGCCCATGATGTTCAGGGAAACGAAAAGTTGAGATTACAAGTCTGTTCTCAACTAACTTTTATTCTCTGTTGGGACTTACAAAGATGTTACAGTAAGCATATGCAGTATGAATGTAAAGGAAAAGGAAGTCTTTGAAGTGTACATACATTAAAAAGTTAGTATAGTATCTTCCAGCTCTATGAACTTTAGTCAAGAGGGGTGAGGCTTTCAGCTGAGCACCAGGTCAATTCACCCATGTCTGATGACATAAGTTTGTTGGGCAGTGAGCAGCAGGATCTTTCTGTCTGATTGTGACAAGTAACCAATAATCCTGGCAATAGCCATAATGCTACTGGATATCTCTACTGTTTAGCCAATGAGTCAAAAAGATACAACTTAGTCCTGGTGCTGGGGGTAGTTGGGGTACTGTTTTCCCTCTTTAGCTTGCCCTCCCGTCAGCCTCTCCTATTCTAACTTCCCCATTAAATGCGTATAACACTACAGTCTATTTTCTCTTCCTTGGAGATTTTCTGTTCTGTCCCTTAGTAGCTATTTAACCTTCATAGATATTCTGATTGAAACACATATACATATCTTAGGTGTATAAGCTAACATACAAATATAGTAGAGAATATATGTTTGTCTTGTGAGGGTTTGGGTTACCTCACTCAAGATGATCATTTCTAGCTCAATTTGTTTTCTTAACTGGTGAATAATATTCCATTGTATAAATGTACCAAGTCGTCATTATCCATTCATCTAGTCTGCTTCCAATTTTTGGCACTATTATGAGAGAACAGCAACAACCATGGACAAACAAGTATCTCTTTAGTAGAATGTGGAACCCTTTATGCCCAAAAGTGTTATAGCTGGATCTTTTGTTTTTATGTCTTAAGATATTTTTATTAGTTCTTCACTCAACTGATAAATCAACTTAAAGAAAACTGCAAACATATCAACATCACAACCCCAGTTTTACATTTGTCTTTTACAGTAAAATTGAATTTTTTTCTCGCATATTCACTTTACATCCTGCTCACTGCCTCCTTCTTGTCACCCCCACCCACAATCCTTTGCCACATTCCCCCCTCCCCTTCTCCTTTGGGAAGGTAGGGCTCCCCCTGGTTATTCCCCCCAACCTTGGCACACCAAGTCCGCAAGGCTAGGCACAGAGTTGGAGCCATTAAAGACTAGACTCCCAACCCAAAATAGCTGGATCTTATGATAGATCTATTTTCAGATTTCAGAGCACCCTCCACACTTGTTAGTAGCTGTGCCAGTTGAAACTTCCACTTGCAATGAACATATCCTACTAGAGAAGGAAAGCAATCATCAGTCTCACCTACCTAAGAAGATACTCTGTGAGCTATAATGGTGACACTGCATGATGTACCCACTGGTGCAATGATAGCACAAATTTCACAAGAGGACCAAACACTTTTTAATTTGATTTACAGCACAATCCATGAGATGGAACTAATACCTGACCTTGTTACTGAAGCAATACACCTGGGACTAGTCTATGGGTCCTAGAGGAAATATACTGCTATTATTCTGCTAAGTGAACATAACAATAAATAAGCCTCCTAGTGACGTATTGCTACACCCATCAGAAAAACTTCTTCCAGCAGTAGACAAGGATTAGCATGGAGACAAACAACTGGACAATGTGCAGAAAGTGTGTGACTTTGAAGCACTCAGGCAATATGGGATATCTATCATAGTTTCCTCAAGACTTGAAAACCTATCTTGAAGAAGTAGAAAGACGGTAAGAGCCAAGCGTGGTAGATGACTCTAAGAAGAAAGCATCTACCAGATACAACAGGACTGCTGCACAAGTGAACACACAGGGACTGTGACAACATGCGCACATCCTCCACAGGCCACAGGGACTATGACAACATGCACACATCCTCCACAGGCCACAGGGACTGTGACAACATGCATACATCCTCCACAGGCTCAAGCCAGATAAAATCCCAATGTGGAGAAGGGGAAATGAGCACATATACAACCTAACTGCAAAGCTGTTTGTAATCAATACATTCTGGGAGAGGGACAATCAGTTTTTTCAGTGGAATGACACTGAGTTTATCAACCACACTCTACCGCAGGCCTTGCCCTCAGGAGTAATTTGCCAACACAAAACAGACTCCATATTACTCTGTGTGTGTGTTTGGTTGGTTGGTCGGTCGGTTGGTTGGTTGGTTGGTTGGTTGGTTGGTTGGTTGGTTGGTTGGTTGGTTAGGGGTTGGCTGTTGGATGGATGGATAGATGGATGGTTGGTTGGTTGGTTGGTTGGTTGGTTGGTTGGTTGGTTGATTGGTTGGTTGCTTTGTTGGGTTGGTTTGCTTTTAGGTTTTTTTTCTTCCACATTTTTTTATTAGATATTCTTTTCATTTACATTTCAAGTACCATCCCATAAGTCCCCTATACCCTCCCCCTGCCCTGCTCCCCTACGCACTCACTCCCACTACTTGGCCCTGGCATTCCCCTGTACTGGGACATATAAACATTGCTAGACCAAGGGCCTTTCTTCCCCAATAATGGCCAACTAGGCCATCCTCTAATACATATGCAGCTAGAAACACGCGCTCTGGGGGTTCTGATCAGTTCATAGTGTTGTTCCATCTATAGGGTTGCAGACCCCTACAGCTCCTGGGTACTCTCTCTAGCTCCTACATTGGGGACCCTGTGTTCTGCCCTATAGATGACTGTGAGTATCCACTTCTGTATCTGTCAGGGACTGTCAAAGCCTCACAGGAGACAGCTATATCAGGATCCTTTCAGCAATATCCTGCTGGCGTATGCAGTAGTGTCTGCATTTGGTGGCTGTTTATGTGATGGACCACCCGGGTGGGGCAGAGAAATAATATGAAGATGGGTGGATAGAAAGTTGGAAGAATCTTAGAGAAGTTGGGAGAGGGGAAAGAATATGATCAAAATATATTCACAGAATATTTTAAAAACTAGTAATCTATATGTAATTAACATGTGGATAATTTTAACTATAATCTATGCTTAGTAAAAATTCATTCTCAATTTGTGTATGATTAAGAAACATTTAAAATATGTTTTAGAGTATCTAAAAATACAAACATAATTTGAGATTGAAAAGGTAGTGAAATTAGTTCATATTTTATAATAAAATAAACATATTACAAAAGTTGATCTTATCATTTTTTCTCTAGTCAGAATTACCATGCATTCAAGCAGCTCAGAAATATTCCTGGAAGCTATAGATGGGAGAAAAAAAAGCACTCTATGTTTATAGCAATCTGTTAATAGCACTCAATGTGAGGAAGAGCTGCATTTGGACAAGCTTTATAGTACTTTGGGAACAAGAATATTACAAGTCACTGAGAAAATAGAAGAAATAATTAGTTTTCACACTACAGTGATTTTTATATCAAAGGTATTACTTATGTTTATTAAAAGAGTAAAAAACCAGCTTCGTGGAATATGTTCAATTAACTTCTAGGATAAATTATATTTGTTTCTTAAAATAATTTCCTTTGGGAATCTGATGCAGAAATGACAATGTTATCTTCCTGAGAAATGATCTATACTTGCACAGTAAACTCAGTCAGTACCTGATTGGTTTATGCAATGAATATTATCTTACATGTATTGCACTGCTCTGATAACTACTCAGTCAAACAGTGGGTGTCTACTAATAAGTATACTTTAAGTTTCAAGGTTTTTCATCATTCAAATTTTTGAGAATAAAACTGGCCAAGGAATCTTCATTCTCTCTCCTCCCCTCCAATTCCAACCCCCCAGTCTTATCCGATCTCTGTAACAGACACCTGCATAAATCTTCTCTTCCTCTTAGCTCCCCCGATCCCCAGGGGACCATTCTCCTCCTATAGTCTTCCTCCATCACCCCATTCCTTTCTCTCAGCCACTAATTCCCAAAGGCAATTCCTGGAAACCCACTGACCACATCCACCAGGGGATGCAGGAGGCCATTGCCACCCTCCTTACTGTCCTCCAATTCCAATCCGCTCTGTAGCAGGAAGTCTATTACAGAGAGGGGGCCTAGCAGATCCTGGTTGCACAGTCAACTTTCCTTTCTTCTGTGGGTCCTTTTAGCTGCTCCTCTGCTAAACCATTCCCATTCCTAACTGTCAACTCTTAATACCTAAAAACAAGATCTACCTGAGACCTACATTGGCCAGAGTGAAAGAATCTCAGAAACTTTCCCTACTAGGCAACCCACAGACTCCACACTCCCCTAAGAACCAGTGAAAGCAACAGAAACCAAAAGATGGACCACCCAACAGTGACAAAACCAGATATCAGCACCTAAAACTCCAATCATCAGAGACCCCACATTTTAGACCCCAACATAAAAACATAATCAATAACAGAAAGGGCAATACATTTCCACTACCGTAAGTCCTGAAAAATGCAGTCTAACTGAAACACAAGACAAGGACTTCAAAGGTCCTTTACAAGGTCTTTAAAGAGGATATGAAAAATTCAATAATGAAATATAAGAAAACACAAACAATGGAAGAAAATGAGGAAAATGGTTCAAGACATAAAAGTAGAAATATAATCAATAAAGAAAACCCAAACTGACCAAAAACTGAAAACTAAAATTATGTTACATATATTCCAATGGATATTAAGTGAATCTTAGCTCCTTAATCTTCAATAACAAAGCTACAATCCATATAACCGAAGAGGTTAGGCATGGAATAAGAGTCTAGCAGGGAGGAATGGATAACACGAGTAAGATAAAATAGATGATGGAGGTACTGAAAAGAGATGCTCAGTGGGTAAGGACACTTGACATCAAACCTAATGCCTTAGTTAGGGTTTTATTGCTGTGAAGAGACACCATGACCATGGCAACTCTTATAAAAGAAAACATTTAGTTGGTGCTGGCTTAGCGTTTCAGAGTTTCAGTCCATAGCAGGACTGAATGGCAAAAAGTGTGCCAACATGCAGGCAGACAAATAGTTCTACATCTTGATTCAGAAGCAGCCAAAAGACTGTTTTCCACATTGGGCAGAGCCTGAGCATCAGAGTGTTCAAAACCCACCTACACAGTGACACACTCCCTCCAACAAAGCCACACTCCAACAAGGCCACAGCTCCTATGGTCAAGCAATCAAACCACCAGATTCCATACCCTGTCACCTATAGGCTTGCTCAAACACATGAGTTTATGGGGCCATACCTAGCCATAGGATAATGCAAGATACATTTAGTCCAACTTCAAAAGACCCCATAGTCTATAACAGTCTTAATAATGTTAAGCATCAAAAGTTCAAAGTCTCTTTTAAGATTCATGTAATCTCTTAACAGTAATCCCCTATAAAATCAAAATTAAAAAGCAGATCACATACTTGTAACATCACAGTATGTGCATTACCATTCCAAAACATAGTAAGAATATACTGAACCAAAGCAAGACCAAAAACCAACTGGGCAAACTCTAAACTCTGCATCTCCATGTCTGATGTCCAACTCCTTTCAGCTTTGCAACACAATTATTTCTCTTGGACTAGTTCCACCCTCTGTTAGCATCTTTCCTTTGAAGGTATCCCGATGCTCTGGCATCTTCAACATTGTGGGTTATCCAAGGCAACTTTAGTGTTACAGCTTCTTGTGCTAGTGTCTTGGATCCACACATGATCTTCTGGGCTCCTCCATAAGGCTTTGGTCACATCTCCAGCTCTGCCCTCTGCAGCACCCTAAGCTCTGGCTGACTCCACTCCACTGCTGTTCATGGTCATCATCTCGTGATACTGGCATCTCTAATATATCAGGGTCTTCCGCTGCAATTGGGCTTCACCAATAGCCTCTCATAGGCTCCCTTCATGGCGCCAAGCTTCAACTCCTTTGCATGACTCATCAATCCTGGGCCATCGATGGCAACTGAGACTGCATGCACCTTCACCAAAGGCCTTCCCTTGCATCTTACAGTTCCAAACCTCAGCTGCTCTCCATGACCTTTTCATGCCTTCCCAACCAAAACTGCCTGGGTGATTCTTCCACATTAGCAAGTCCAGCTACAGCACAAGGTACATCCTTGGCTATCTCTGTAACACAGCTTCTTTATGCTCTCAGAAAACAACTTCCAGAAAAATTTACCTCATTGATGTTGATTTCTTCTTAATCATTACTAATTTCTTAGCTCCAGCTAATTAGCATCAATTGTCCAAGTAACCCCTTCTTTTCTTGTCTCTAAAGCTAGGGTCACATGGCCAAAGCTACTGAGTTCCACAGCTTCGTGGGGCTAGAACATCGCCCTCTCTTCCTAATTCATCATCACCAGCACTGTTTTCCAATTAATTCATTGCCTAAGATTGGCTGTTCTAAAACTTGCTCTGTAGACTGACCTCAAACTCAGAGACCTACATGTCTCTGCCTTCTAAATGCTGGGATTGAAGGTTTGTACTACCATGCCTGGACAAGATCATTAAGTTCTGGATTCTGGTTCCTTCCAGATATAGTCAAGTTGACAAACAAGAATATCCATCACAATCCATCCATTGTCAATCTGTCAAATATCTCCTTATGTCCAACTGAAGGCAATAACCAGGTCATACTAGTGCTTAGGTATAACTATCCCTTGTTCAAATGCAAACACATAAACAATAAGCTTAACTGGGTGGAATCTTGCCCTGAGGTCACCACTACCATAATCTATTTATCTCCTTGAACACAGAATTGAGCTCCATTCCACTTCCTGATGCCCCTGTAATACTTCAATCAGACATTGTATATTTAACCTTTCTGTTCTTGATTCTTTTCATCCCAGTGCTCTTCATAAGAGTTAACTTTAGCAACCACACAATAGAATGTCTACCAGGCTGCTGTGAGACTTCTTTTGCTAAAGCAGTTGACCTAATTCTCTTCATCTTAGCCTTAGGCAGACTCTGTGGACAAGGGCAAAAAGCACCCATATTATTCACCAAAATAACCATAAAAATAGTCTCTATGCCACATACTAACATTCTTCTCTGAAACTTCTTGAGCCAGGCATCCATGGGTCAAATCACACTCAGCACCAATGTCTTCCATATTCCTACTAGGATTGCCCATTAAGT
>LR750410.1:0-27527 GCA_902729485.2 Mus minutoides | reverse complement strand
GAGAGAGAGAGAGAGAGAGAGAGAGAGAGAGAGAGAGAGAGTTACATTTCAACTTAAAGTCTATCTGAGGCATTCTGTCGCATGTTTGATAGTTTGTTGTCTCCTACCTTAGTTTCCCATTAAAAACTCTGGAAAAAGAGTTTCTTAAATCTTACCTTAGTTTCTTGGTGCTAGACTAGTGACTTCTCTTGCTGCTCGGCCCTATCCTTGACAAGAAGTAAGCAGGCTACTTAGGCTCATGGATCAGAGGCAGCCCTCGAAGGCAGGGAAGGCGTAGTTCTAAAACCACATCCTGTGGACTACCCATGGTGACCGCGTGCTCTCGTCTCCATGGACCCGTACTCAGCTGGCATTCTCCTTTTCCATTTTCATTTATTCCATCACCTCGGCCCATCCAATGCCACCACCCTCATTCAGGGCTAGCTCCCTGTCTCAGTAATCCTGCCTGAGAACACTCACTAGAAAGCCTCCAGCTCCACTTCCCCGGTGCCTTGGCCATTTCACAATCCAGTAAACTGACAAAGCTGACCACTGGGTCCATTCTTTTGATATCTGAAAAGATTCAAGTAGCTTACGTAACCGGGGTATGTTTCTTCTACTGCACTGATTTCTCCAAATGCGGGGAAAGTACTTTTCTCCTTTAAAAACGTTTAATGTGCTATGAGTTCTGAGTTTTTCCCAAATAGAATGCCAGATGAATGTATTGTCTTAGGTAAAACCGATAAAAATGTCTTTGGAATAATTAGGAAACATAACACCTGAGACAAATTTTACACTGGGAAATGAAAAGTCTCCCACTTTTCGCTATCCCCTGTGTATCTTTGGAGGGCAAGCTTATACTATGCGCTTGTCTGACTATCGCTGTGAATGTGCAGACACCGGCTGCTCAGAGGGATCATGTGACTTCCCACAGCCTCAGGGAGCAGTGAGCCTTACCTGGCCCGTCAGCGATTTTTTCCAGGGACCGAGGAGCTGCGCTCAGGAAAGAGGAATGCCTTTTTTTAGCCACCGAAGTACGAGGTGGCATGTACTTATGTTTAACTTGGGACATGTCATACGATTTCTGAACATCATAGCAGCCAGGAGCTGGAAGACGCTAGAAAAAAAATGGAAAATATAAGCATGAGTACACTGTATATAAAAAGACATCCAAGTACATATTGGATAAACGTCCACACTCAGAAAAGCACGTGTTAAAAATACATAAAGATAGTTAGAAATCAAAATTATAATGGAGATTCCACCAAAGTTATCTTTATAATACAATTATAATTCATCATCAAAAATTAAGGTAAACAATCAGAAAGTACAAGGTCTGGATATTTTTAAGAGTAGGCCTCACTACATTGGTCAGATGTTCATCTGCAACGTTAGTGATGAATACTGAATTCTATACAGGGCTCTGAACAATGAGTGTGTGTTTTCATCAGCCACAAAGCTGTCCCTGCCTCACTATTTAACTTACTCTACAGAATAAGGCTAATTCTTTCGTTTTTAATAGGCCCCAATTAAGTTGGCAAGCCCGTGCTCTCATCACTGTTTCAAATGGTTTGTAGCTACATTTGCATTTTAATCAACATGAGCCACATATTAATTATAAGACTAATTCTCCACTAAAATACAAATGTCATG
Organism: Mus minutoides; assembly: GCA_902729485.2. Taxonomy (NCBI): domain Eukaryota; kingdom Metazoa; phylum Chordata; class Mammalia; order Rodentia; family Muridae; genus Mus; species Mus minutoides. The sequence continues at coordinate 25,895 of LR750410.1, read as the reverse complement.
TACCAGGTGCATAAGTAATGCTTTGAAATATTATCTAATTATCTCAATGAAAACTTTAAAAAAGAATTCTGCACAAATTATTGTGCATGCTGTATTGTTTTGAAATCTAGTCACTTACCTTATACATGAAAAACCAAACCAATTGGGGGCTGGAGAGATGGCTCAGTGGTTATGAAGCTCTGCCAGGGGACACAAGTTTAAGTCCTGGGACCTGCACGATGGCTCTGGCTTGTAACCATCTGTAACTCCAGTTTGAGGGGATTCGAAACTGTCTTTTGGCCTTCCTAGTCAGTAGACATGTATGTGGTATGCAGATATATATAAAAGCAAATACCCATACACATAAAGACTAAGGATGAATCACTTAAATGTTCTACGTTTTAATGATTTAGTGAGACAAAGGAGAGAGTTTTGGTTGAGTATGGGGTTCAAGTGTCAGGTGCTTGCTTGCTGTGTGACCCTTCGATAGCCACTCAGTTTTTGTTACCCTCAGTCTATTTCAAGAAGTGAACGCTAATTATTTATATCATGAGATTAGTACAATTACAAAACAGGTCTGCAAGGTAAAAAAAAAATGAAAAGAAAACTGGTTCTTGACTATGAAAGCATATGAATGTTATTCTTCTATAAAAACTAATTTCAATGCAAGTTAAAACACAAAGCTAACTAATTAATCAGGTTTCGGACTATTAGGGAATTTTATCCGGGTTTTTTTTTTTCCACAGAAGAAAAGAACAACTAGTTATACTGCCCTGAAAATTTCGTCTCTGCTTGCTTATTAATCTTACTTACCTCATCTTATTTATGTTTAATTTGCATTGTGTCTGAGCAAGATTTGTTAAGTGACTATCCCAGGATGATGATTACTGTAAGTAACATGGAACTCTGGTAGTAGCAAGAATGGAAGTCATTGCAATACTTCCTGTCCTGAATGAGCACTGTGATGGGGATGAAAGGGCAATGTAGGCAAGAGCACCCCCTTCTCCTGTGATCTTTTATACTCCACAGGAGACAGGGAGGGAACATAAAGAATGGACAAAATGGACATTCCTCAGGTCTTTCATTTTTGTCCTGTCTCCAGTGTCTTAGTGTCACTAATATTGTTGTGATAAAATACCCAGACCCAAAAATGCAAACACACACATGAACAACAACAACAACAAAAAAAAATCCTTAAGGAGAAATAGTTTATTCAGAGTTCAGTTCCAAATAACTGTTGTCATTGCAGGAAATTCACCGTGGGAACCTGAGGCTACTAGTTACATCCACAGCCAAGAGGGGACTGAATAAAGGCATGCATGCTTGTCAGTGCTCAGCTCACTCTCTCCTTTTGACTCAGTTCAGGGTCCAGCCCAGGACATGGTGGCAGCCATAATAAGGGTGTGTCTTCCTGCTTCTACTAACCCAATTAAGAAATTCTATCACAGACATACAATAGGCAATACCAATCCAGACAATTCTTTGAGATTTCCTTCCCAAGTGATTACAGTTGTCTCAAATTGATAAAAACTCACCACCATAACCATAAGTATTTGAAGTCTGTTCGAGTGTGTGTGTGTGTGTGTGTGTGTGTGTGTGTGTGTGTGTGTGTGTGGATAGCAGAACCTTCTTTCCAACTCAAAAGCTAAAAATATCTGATTATCATTTTTCTGATCTCATTTTCTTTTAAAACTAGGACATGAATTTAGGTCATAGGCTTAAACGCTAGCTTTTCAAAGAAACAGAGAACATTAGCATTTCATTCCAGTTAAGGAGACCAGCAGAACTAGTGGGTACTCATCCCAGGAACAGACAGAAGCAGAAACAAGAGATCCAAGAGGTCTGATGGAATGGAGCACATGTTCAAATGCAAGGCAAGAGCTGCCTGACTTCCTCATCCAGGAGGCAAGGACCCTATGCAACACTTGCACACTTGATGTCTGCACAATTCTGAGTGCAGCATGCTAAGGTTGGTGGCACATCTACCATCACTGTCACAGACTTCAGTTGGATGGCCCTGTAGGACACCCTTAATGATACCCACACACTTTAGAAAAAAGGATGCTGGCAGGACACTGATAGGAAAACCTTCTAATACACTAAGCCCCAAACAAACACAAAAGGAACAATTCGAGAGGAGTTAAGTTGTTCAGCAGTTAAACTCACTGGCTCCAATCACCTTGCAAGGGAGTGAGTCCACCTGTTCATACTGTACCCAGGTCATTTCACAAATTTTGTGATTTCATTCAGTACTCTCCAACTGAAAGCCTGTGGAAAATTCTTCATATTCAGAATCGTTAAATTTGCTCACTTTACAACCTCAGGTGCCACTTCCTGCTGTCATCCAAAATCAGAATGGTCCAACTCCAGTGTTTGCTGAGACTCTGACATATGAGATTCCCTGTCTGTTCTGGCCCCTGTGTCTGAAAGTGTACGTGAGCTCTAATTTCCCAACACTGTCATTACCAGCACTGACTTAACCTCAGCCTAGCTGAGGAGTCACCTGAGCATCCGATCCATGAGGTATTGTTCATGCTGTAACAATCAGAAGCAAAAGCAGGATCTGATTTTTAGCAACAGAGTAATATATACATATATATGTGTATATATGTGTGTCTTTGTGTGTTCATGAATGCATACATGTATGTATACCTGTGCTTGTGGACTTCTCTGGTGAGTTCTTCTGGTAGCTTTATAAAATGAGTTGATGAGGATAAATCTCAAAAAATACACATGTGGAATTTTCCTCAACACAGTAAGAATTCAAGACCCACGGAATCCCACAGTGACAATCCTCTCTCCTGAAATGGACTGAAATGACTTTGGACAGACTTAGCTGGCTAACACCAGGATGGAAAGGCTTGCCCGAGTTGCACACTGAGAACCTGGCCACCGGGATGCACAGCAATGCATTTTATGTTGCAGTTTCTCTTGGCCGAGGATTGCAACCGTTAGGCATTTTCAGACTGGGTCAGGCACAGAGGCCTGTGGGTCCCATAGATGTAGCATTACTGCCATCAGGGAACCCTCCGGGGAAATGCACACCACAGGACTGCTTCTTTCTCCATAGCATCTGAATGTATTGTACCAGCCATCTCAGCCATCTAAGGGTGGCTGCCAAACAACGAAAAGGAAGCTTTTCATGGCTGACAATTGTTCTTGGGATATTTGCACTTGAAATATAGCACTACAAAATGTTCTATAAGATCCCAAATTCTAAACTGCACCTACCTAATTAGTTAAGTATAGTAAATACTTCTTGACTTGTGAGTTTATTTCCTGATGTAGTTACCTCAATATTCACTTTACCTATGTGTGCAGCTGTGCACTTGCAAATAAAATTAGATTGTCCTGGTAAATTTAACCTTTGAACACTACTGACAGAGACCCTTTATTTCTGAATTGCTTTCATCCCAACATGGTTACTTGTGTATCATCTTTTAAAATTGATAACATTTTAATCCTTGTTTAAGGTTATGAGATAGCTGCAAAGACAAGGGGATTTTATGCACCAAACTCAAGAACAGGGGGAACACTTTCTGACTGAGCCAAGACTTCAGGTTGTTTTCTTCCCTGTGGGCATTTACTGTGTCTCAGCAAAGGCCAGAGTGGCTTTGTCAAGGATTAATCTAAGGGAAAGTGGAATTAGAAAGCTTTTCAAGGTCACATGGACAAGAATACAAGAATAAAATGCATGGAAGCTAAAACCACAGCTGATGCTTACTGTGGAACACATGAAAATCCACAACAGGAAAAAGCAGAGTATTTCTCCTACAGCTAAGTGGTTCTCAGGATTCACATTATAGCAAGAGTCAAATAGATACTTTGAAGCTTGCTAGTTTTGTCTCAATTTGACACCATCTACAGTCATTTAGAAAAAGGGACTCTCCCTTGAGAAAATGCCTCCATAAGACTGGTCCATAGGCAAGTCTGTATCTGTAGTGAATCACTTAACTAGTGATTGATGTGGGAGTGTGAAGCCCATTGAGGTTCATGCTACCCCTTGGACAGTGGTCCTGGGTACTACACGAAGGCAGACTGAACAAGCTGTAAGAGCAAGCAAGTAAGTAGCATTCATCAATGACCTCTGCTTCAGTTCCTGCCTCCAGGTTCCTGCCTCAAGTTCCTGCCCTGACTTTTAATGGTCAACAAGCTGAAATAAACTCTTTCCTCTCTAGGTTGATTTTGGTCATGTTCTTTCACAATCATGGAAACTTCTATTAAGACAGATCCTAACTTCTGTACTTGCTTAGGAGTTCTGGTGGCGTGAATAGGAATGCTGCCCATAAGCTCATACACCTGGTCATTAGGGAAGTGTGTAAATGGGCTTTGGCTTTGGTGTTTCTTATGCTTGAACCAGGCCCAGTATCTCTCCCTCTTCTGTTTCTGGTGATAGTTCTTATACATATCGTATTTTATCTTTAAATGTCAATCACTATGATCTACACTAAAACTGACTTTATGCTATTGTATTATGTATAATTCATTCCAGCTGCTCTTTCATGGCTAAGAGATTTATTACAATAGTTTAAGATTTCAGCCTAAGTGTCCCAAATACATAATTATAAAAGGCAATTAAAAAGCTCTTTGACAAAAGTTTGTCATATTGTGAAGTGACTTAAAAAGACTTCCAGCTTTCAACCAAAGCTCTCAATCAAAATCTTTAGTCAAATATATACTGTGAAAACTGTGTAGGTCATAAATATCATGAAGTATGTTTGAATATGCAAAAAGCTTTGATTAAAGCAATTTACCAGTACACTTATCCACATTGCTTAATTGAAGCTTTATACAGAAGACATTCAGATGATAATCAGATCATCTTTGTTAAACACACTACAGATTGTAATTAAGAACATGTTGTCTTTGCTTTTTTCAGCATCTCTAATATTCATCATGGTAAACATACACCTGTGGAGATATATGAATTTGAAAGCAGTATATCTTACTTTAGAAGACAAGAACATTTAAAGACAGAAATGCAACTGTATTGTTAATGATAAACAATAGGCAAAAAACAAGATCCTGGCTTCATTTTGCATGTTCTTTTGGCACACGAGTTAATAGCTTATGTAATTATTCTGTGTTATTAAAGTAACTATAACTATGTGCTATCACATGACACAGGCCCAGGGATGGGGGGGGGGGCAACAAAAAGTGCCATAGACATAAATGGCATGACAAAAGCCATTGTTTCCCCCACTGCCCTGAGCAGCCTACTATCCCAGGGGGACCTCCATTCTCCCACCACCTCTCCCCTCACCATCCTCAACCTGCAGATGCTAAGCCATACAGGAAATCTTCCCTTACCCTCCCATCTTCAAGGCTCACTGAACCCTCTTGGCCAAGCCAAGCTACTCTGTGTAGCCTGATATCCCAGAGGTCCTCCATTCTCTCGCAACCACTCCTAAAACCTTGATCAGAGCTGAGACTCCTGAAACATACAGGCTTGTGGGTCCTAGTCATACAGACCTTCAGGTTCTGAACCATACAGCCCAACGATACCCATCAGAGACCTGCAATACCAGGACCATCGAGGTTCACCCACCTCCCAATACCTACAACCACAAGAACATCCTGAGACCAAAACCATCCAGATGGCTAAAGGCCCTGGAAAGAACACAATCAACAAAACCCAGGACAATATGTCACCTCCAGAGCACAGCTACCCGACTACAGCGAGCCCTGGATATCCTAACAGAATGGAAACACAAGAAAATGGCCTTTAATACAATCTTATAAAGATTATAGAGGCCTTTAAGTAAGAAATGAATAAATCCCTTAAGGAAATACAGGCAAATACAATCAAACAGATAGAGGTCTTTAAAGAGGAAATAAATAAATCACTTAAAGACATACAGGAAAGTAAAATTAAATAGGTGAAATAAATAAATAAAATTGTTCAAAATCTGAAAGTGGGAAGAGAAGCAATAAATAAAACGCAAACTGAGGTAATTTCAGAGGTGAAAAACCTAGGGAAGAGAACAGGAACAACACATGCAAACATCACCAACAGAAGACAGGAGATGGAAGAGAGAATCTCAGGTGTAGAAGATACAAGAGAAGAAATTCATACATCAGTCAAAGAAAATGTTAATTCTAAATTATTCCTGACACAAAACATCCAGGAAATCTGGGATACCATGCAAAGACCTAACCTAAGAATAATAGGAAGAGAAGAAAGTGAAGAGGCTCAGAAAATATTCTCAACAAAATTGTAGAAGAAAACTTTCCCAACCTAAATAAAGAGATGCCTATAAACACATGAGAACCTTATAGAACAACAATTAGACTGGTCTAAAAAAGAAAATATTCCCACCATGTAATCAAAACTCAAAATCTACAGAACAAGGAAAGAATATTTAAAGCAGCAAGAGGAAAAGACCAGGTAATATAAAAAGGCAAGCATACCAGAATTACTCCTGACTTCTTAAAACAAACTCCAAAGGCTAAAAGAGCTTACTGCCATAGGTTTTAGAGTTACAATAGCTTGGAACATCTTTAAAAAGAATAATAATAACAGGTGCCAACCTACACTACTAAACACAGCAAAACTTTCAATCACCACAGATGGAGAAAATGAGATGTTTTAAAACAAATCCAAATTCAAACAATATCTATCCACAAATCCAGCACTACAGGAAATACTAGAAAGAAAACTCCAACCCAAAGAAGAAAACTGCATCCAAGAAAACACGGGAAATAACTAATTCTAGCAAAATATACAGCAAAAGAAAGAAAGAAAAAGAAAAGAAAAGAGAAAGCACACACACTAACACCACCAACATCAAAATAACAGGAAATAACAATCACTAGTCATTATTATCTCTCAGCCTCAGTGGAACCAATTCCCCAATAAAAAGACACAGGCTGACAGAATAGATACAAAAACAGGATCCTACATTCTGTGGCATACAAAAACATGACTCCATGCCTCGGTAATAAAAATAGCCATTATCTCAGTAAAGGGATGGAAAAAAGTTTTCTAAGCAAATAGACCCAAGAAGGAAGCAAGCTGGAGCCATTCTAATATCTACTAAAGTAGACTTTCAACCAAAATTCATCAAAAGAGACAGGGAAAGACACTTCAGATTCATGAAAGGAAAAATCTACCAAGATGATATGTCAATTCTCAACACCCAAACACAAGAGCACTCACATTAGTAAAAGAAACATTGCTAAAGCTTAAATTGCACATCAGACCACACACATTAATAGTGAGAGACTTCAACACCACATGCTCACCAACTGAAGGTCATCCAGACAAAAAACTAAACAGAAAAATAATGAAACTAACAGACATTATGAATCAAATGGATCTAACAAACATCTACAGACTATTTTACTCAAACACAAAAGAATATACCTTCTTCTTAGGACCTCATGGATCCTTTTCCAAAATTGACCATATAGTCAGCATGAAGCAAGCCTCGACAGATAAAAGAAAAATAAAATAATGCCCTGTATCTTATCAGACCACCATGGATGAAAGCTAGACATCAACAACAACAGAAACACTGGAAAGCCTACATACTCATGGAAATTGAACAATTCTCTACTCAATGATCTCTGGGTCATAGAAGAAATAGAGATAGAAATTAAAGACTTTCTAGAGTTCAATGAAGGCCAAAAAAAAAAATTACAAGACACAATGAAAGCAATGCTAAGAGGAAAGTTCATAGCTCTGTGTGCCTCCATAAAGAAATTAGGAAATTCTCCTATCAACAATTAAAAATACACCTAAAAACTCTAGAAAAAAAGAGAAGCAGGCACCCCAAAGAGGAGTAGAAGGCAGGAAATGATCAAAATCAGGGCTGAAAACAATCAGTGATAAACAAAGAAAGCAATACAAAATATCAACGAAACCAAGAGCTGGTTCTTTGAGAAAAATCAGTGAGATAGTAAAATCCAGTAGCTAAAAGGAACCAAGAGAGAAAGAGAGACAGTATCCAAATAAACAAAATCAGAAATGAAAACAGAGGCATAACAAGTGACACTGAGGAAATTCCAAGAATCATTAGGTCCTACTTCAAACACCTGTACTCCACAAAATCTGAAAATCTCAATGAAATGGGTGATTTTCTAGATGGATACCGCTTAACCAAAGTTAAATCAAGATCATGCAAACTACATATGTAGCAGATGTGTTCTTCACATAGATCCTAAACAACTGTAGTGGGGGCTATCCTAAAAACTGTTGCCTGTATGTGGGATATGTTCTTCTAGCTGGGCTGCCTTAAATTAAAATAAATTAAATTAAAAAAAAACAAAAAACATTGGTTCTACTTGATTTCTCCAGCCTGACATTTCAGCTTTCCAATTGTTTGCTCAACATTTCAATTTTTCTTCTCAAAATAAACCTTATTACCTTCTTTATCCACAACTAACCAACAATTTACTCTTCCTCATCTGTTTGTAGTAGTGATTCCTTATTTGGCCAGACCTAACCATACAAAGTAGACCTTTTATTCCTTGTCTTTCTCCCATATAAAATCATTGAGATAATAATCATTATATTTCTTTTACCTAATACTATTCTGTTAACACAGGAAGGTCCTGATAATGAGGGAAAGTATTATTTCCCAACTATCATCACTAAATATTCCTTGAATGATCAGCATGATTATAGGCAAATGTTTATGTATGAAACATAAAAGGGATGTTTAAATGAGCAAACAGGAGGCTCTGCAGGCACTGGCCAGTTATCTTCTTATCTCTATACATGTGCCATGGCATCCATACCCATATACACACACAATAAATTAGATAGATAGATGATAGATAGATAGATAGATAGATAGATAGATAGATAGATAGATAGATATACAGACAGATAGAAGATAGATAGATAGATAGATAGATAGATAGATAGATAGATAGACACACATACATGGATGGACAGATGGATTGATGGATGATAGATTGGTAGATACAAAAATAATTAAGATTTTATAAAACTTTTTGTATTTTAAATATGAAGTCAACCTTCTAGAAATCCTTATGGTCCTCTACTCTTTATAGGAAAATGTTTCAGAAAAACTTTTCTTAAAATCTTCTCCCCCTACCAGCCAGTGGTGGTGCACGCCTTTAATCCCAGCGCTTGGGAGGCAGAGGCAGGCAGATTTCTAAGTTCGAGGCCAGCCTGGTCTACAGAATGAGTTCCAGGCCAGCCAGAGCTACACAGAGAAACCCTGTCTGGGAAAACCAAACCAAACCAAGCAAAACAAAATGAAACAAAAATCTTTTTCCCCTGTTTGTTTAAAAGCAGATTTGCATAAAAACTAAACTCTAGTGAACCTTCTCATGAAGTATCTTAAACACCCTAGCAGAAAAATACAATTATTTATTATTTATAAAATGTATATACATAAAATTGCATTAAAGAAATATATTTATTTTAATATTTATTATTTATTATTATATTTGATATTTATTCTTTTACTTGTCAGAATAAGGACAATGAAAAGATAAGTTTCTGATTAGGATACAAAGTTTTCTCAAAAAGTCTTACTATGCTACAAATATCTATCTAGGCTACAAATATCTATCTAGGCTACAAATATCTATCTAGGCTACAAATATCTATCTAGGCTACAAATATCTATCTAGGCTACAAATATCTATCTAGGCTACAAATATCTATCTAGGCTACAAATGCACAGATTGATTATTGTTCTCTTTCCTGGAAAGAGTGATAGTCCACATAGGGATCTCCAGCAGTAGAGGCTGTAATGTCACTCAGCATCTTAGTTTTTCCAAGTTTGCGACATTTAGATTGTGATCCTCATACTCATACTCTCAAGACACTGCCCACAGTTCTTTTCACAACAGTCTCATTTTGGAAAGGAAAAGGGAAAATGTCAAAAGCAATGAAGATATTTTACTAATAACTTTATGAACTGGCATGAAATTCACTCAAACTTTTCTGAAGGTCACATCTACAGAAGTTTGCTTTCTTTGTTTAAAAATATACCAAATAAGTACCATACGGCAGCAAGGGGATTATGAGTGGAGTAGTTGTTTTACCTTGGTTTCTTGTTCTCATAAACACAGTCGGTTGTTTTCATAGCAAGAAAAGAACAAATGTGGGCAACATAACCTACAGCTATCAGAACAGTTCTATGCCTTTAGAGCTATTAGAACTTCAAAACTCACCTTGCTTCATATACTGATCAGGATACTGAACTTCTTGGCAAAAACTTTTCACATAAGCCTGACTGACTTTATTCTCCACTTATCTGTGTGCCTGGAGTGGGAGGAGATGGTATCCACACGCACACGTATGTGGAGGCCAGAGCTCTATGTCATTCTTCACAGTAATTTTTGAGACAAGACCTTTACTGAGCATGGAGCTCACCCATTTGATGAGACTGGTTGGCAGTCCCTAGCAAGCCTCAGGGATTCCACTAAGCACTGAGATTACAAGTGCCTACCTAGTTTTTTACATGTTTTCTAGGATCCCAAACTTAGTAGCCATACTTGTACACTGACACTCTCCCAACTCAGTCAGTTCCAGAGCCTCATTCTCTCATTCTTCCTCATCATTTAGGTCTTAACTTTTATCTGTTGACTCCCTTAGGCTTTCTGTAAATATGCTCTCAGAAATCGCAGCTCTTACATTTTTACTTGGAATAAATAACAAATTTATTTTGATACTTTTGTTTAGTAGAACCTATCATATATACCCATAAAATGTATGCATAAGGATATGCACATAGAAACATACATGTAGAGATAAACACATAGGGGTATGTAGATATACAATTAGGAATATGCATATAGGTCTATGCACATGGGGTATACATATAGGGATATATACATTGGTGATATACAATCTTTATTAGGAAAGTATCCATTTAACTCATCACTATATCTTCAAAGAAGGTAATTGTCCCCATAAATACTGATCAATAATTTTTAACCAGTAAGTAAACACATTAGTTAATGAATGAGTCTATAGCAATGGTGCACCCATATTTAACCTTGTTCCTGAGTCCCCTGTGATGGCAGGCCACTAAGTCTTGAAAGCACTTTACACACACACACGCACACACACACACACATACACACACACATACACACACACACACACACACATACACACACACACACACACACACACACACACACACACACACACACACACACACACACACACACACAACACATAAATGCCTTGCCTGTAAGCAATCTCATATTGAATGTATGTTCAGTTGCTGCTTTCCCTAACAAGGTTCCTATTTTCAGCACAGGTTAATGCGATGTTGACTTCAGCAGCTAAGGACAAGAATGGAGAGATCCAATCAGGCTTCACTCTGGGAGTCTCTAGGTAGTAAATCTGATTAATAGTTGATGAGAGATCCATTTTCTTTTCTTCGATATCACAGAGTAGATTTTTATTTTTGATTATTGCATTTTTATAACTGCCTTTAATGTTGGTTTATATAGAAAAGAATGAACAGCAGTAACCTATACAGTCTTCTTCCTCATATATACTAATCTTACGGAACAAAAACTGAAAGCAGCTATCACTAACTAGAGAAAAAGTTTTCTTTTAATTCAGAAGTTACTTCTTTTATAACACTTAGTGTGATAGGAAGAAAATGACTATAAAAGAGACATAATTATCTCAGAATTGGTTGGACAGATTCAGACACTATAATCATCCTGCTAAATTTAGACGTAAATTTTGAGTGTGATTTGTGAGGAATGTACAGATTTAAATATACAAGGTTCGTATTCATTAACTCTGTGGAAAATATTTACAAGTAAGATGTCAGAAATTTGTTATATCCAAACTTTTTTTTATTCCAAATGAACTCTACTTTTTTGTACACATGTCCAGGATGGCAAGAGCTACTTTTATATGAAATACTATAGAAATCTAAGTCAAAATCCCTAGATTATATTAACAACCTGATTTTTAGAATTAGGACAGTTCTGGAAGCCTCAGCCCCTCTGTGACCACCATACCAGCCATGAAGTATGCTAGAGCTGTGTCTCTGTATTCAGTGATGCGCATTAGGGAATCATACGCTTTGGACACCACCTGAACCACAGTAAGGCTAAGCAATGATCCACACTAGGTTTTGCAAACTTTAAATAAATCACAATCTTACTAAATATTTCAAAAAAAGTTTTGGTTATATCTAAACAGAGGAGAGATGTTGGCAAGAAGGAATAACCATGAGGGAGGAGAAAAAAGAGAGTGTTGATTAAGAGAAAGGATGTTGGGGTCACAGGGAATGCACACATTATGTTAACAGTCTGATAAATAACCGTTTGCAGATTATTGGCTGACACAGGTTGTACATCTTAATAGGGAAGGATAAATTATACTTTTGAACCCTGTATCCATAAAACTACATCTTTAGACAAATGAAATGCAATTTAAATACTCCATCTTCTTCCAGACTTAAGCAGTGCTTAATACAGAACACTTAACAACTCCATAAGATGACACAGAATTAGTATCAAATTTAATAGTACATTACTCAGTGACACATTTTTTACTTAAAATACAGGTACCAGCTAAGCTGGACTAAAACTAGAAACTCCAGGAAAGACTATAGTATTATGATGGCTACTCTTGGTTATCAACTTGACTATAACTGGAATTATCTACAATTCAGAAATGGAGAGGACAGCTGTAATCTGGATCATGAGACAGGAAGACAATGTACCTTTGATCCAAATCTTAAGGCTAGAAGGCATAAGGTTTTGATCCAGATCTTGAGATGGAAAAACATACTCTTTTAATCTAGATTTTTAAGGTTCCAGCTTAAACAGAAAACCAGCTAGCGTGCCCAGACTCATGGGACTGAGCAACTACTAGATCTTGGACTTTCCATTCATAGCTGGCCTTTCATGGATTTGTTAGAATTTAGCCTGGAAGTCATTCCAATATATTTCATTCATATATATACATTCTAGAGAACCCTGAGTAACACAGCTTCCTAACATTCTTTGCATTGTAACATTTCATGCTTGGAGCCACAGGTCTGAAGTCCTGTTCTCATGCTACAGCGAGGGCCACATGGAGGCTGAGCTGCACATCTGCTACTTCTGTACTGGAGCCCTGGTCCAGCTCATGTGTGCTCCTTGCTTTGTGCCTCCGTCTCTGAGGACTCTGAGGTGTCCAGCTTAGTTGACTCTGTTGGGATTCCTATGGAGTTCCTATCCCCTTCAGGGCCTTCAATCCTTCCCCCAAATATTCCATAAGAATCCCTGACCTCCATCCAATGTTTGGCTGTGGGTATCTGCATCTGTTTCAGTAAGCTGCTGAGTGGACAGTTATGCTACACTCTTGCCTGCAAGCATAACAGAGTGTCATTAATAATGTCAATGATTGGTGCTTGCATATGGGATAACTCTCAAGTTGGGCCAGTTATTGGTTGGCCATTCCCTCAGTCTCTGCTCCATCTCTGTCCCTGCATTTTTATTAGACAGGATAAATTTTAGGTTAAAAGTGTTGTGGGTAGGTTAGTGTCTTTACCCTTCCACTGAGAGTCCTTGTTGGCTACAGGAAGTGGCCTCTTCGGGTACCATATCCATTATGTTATTATTCATCTCAGCTAAGTTCACCTGAATTGATACCTAGAAGCCTCACCCCCTCCCAGATCTCTGGCATGTCCTAGAAAGACTCCTCACGCCCCTCCTCACTGCAGCTGAAGATTTCCACCCATTCTTCTGGCCCTCCGGCCCTCCTGTCTCTCCCCACACTTGATCCCAACCCCCCATTTCCTTCTCCATCCCCTTCCCCTCTCCAACCCAGTGCCCACCCTCTCTCTGCCTCCTATGAAACAGACAGGTTGATTAATGAAATTGAACTGAAGACCCAGAAATAAACCCACACACTTATGGACACTAATTTGTGTTTAACAAAGAAGCCAAAACCATACAATAGAAAAAGAAAGCATCTTCAACAAATGTTGCTGGTCTAACTTGTGTCTCTATGTAGAAGAATGCAAACAGATCCATATGAATCACCCTGCACAAAACTCAAGTCTAAATGGATCAAAGACTTCAACATAAAATCAGATACACTAATTCTCATAGAAGAGAAAGTGAAAAATAGCCTCAAATACATTGGCACCAGGGAAATTTTCCTGAACAGAACACCAATTGATCAGGCTCTTAGATTAACAATTGACAAATGGGACCTTATGAAACTACAAAGCTTCTATAAGGCAAAGGACACTGTCAATAGGACAAAATGCAGCCTACAGACTGGCAAAAGATCTTCACTAACCCTGCATCTGTCAAAGGCATAATATCCAAAATATACAAAGAACTCAAGAAGTTAGACTCCAAAAAAAACTAAATAATCTAATTTTAAAATGTAATACAGAGCTAAAATGAGAATTTTAAACAGGAATCTCAAATGGCTGAGAAGCACTTAAAGAATTATTCAATATCTTTAGTCATCAGAAAAAAAATGTAAATCAAAAGGACCTGAAACTCCACCTTACATAAATCAGAATGGCTAATATCAAAAACTCAAGGGACAGCACATGCTGGGGAGGATGGCGAGAAATGGGAGCACTCCTCCATTGCTGTTGGGAGTACAAACTTGTACAACTACTCTGGAAACCAATCTTGTGGTGAAGCAGAAACTTCTGGTTTCCTTGGAAAGTCAATTATGTCAAATGATGTTTTGCTGGGCACACAGGTAAAAGGATGTTTTGCTAAAGCAGACACATGAAAAATGTTTTCCTGAAGCAGACACGGTGCAAGGATGTCTTGCTAAAGCAGACATGTGAAAGGACATGTGATGTTTAGAAAGAATATAAACATGAAGTCACAGACAGGGGGAGCAGGACCATGGGTCTGCTTTGCTCTGCCTCATTGGTCTTTGTCTACAGCACATATGTATTGGTTTGCCTTACATTGCTTTGGTTAGCTTTGCTGGTGGTGACTTGAAAGAGAATAACCCACCAAAGAACTTCTTGTGAGGGTCCTGTTGCTTCTTGCCACTTCCTTGGACCCAGGCTGGTTGGTGAGCCTCACAGTCTCTTCTGGATTGAACTGCCCTTTCTGACTCCGTGTTGTGTCCTGAATGGACTGGTCTGCAGCTGCTGATTTGTGAGTGGTAATTGCTGAATGGACTGGACTGCCATTGCTATTCGTGTTGCTGTTTTGCTAGTAGACTGGACAGCTGATATCCTGACAATGAGCATTGGACTCATCCACAAAGAACTATTTGTAAACAGGTCTCTTTCCCCGTGTACTAATAACTTTTTTTCCATCATCTCTGGGTGGTGGGGTAGAGGAGAAATTGAACCCTTATTAAATAAAGCAGGTTTAGAAAAAAATCATGCCTACATGGTGGTTTCTCAGAAAATTAGAAATAGTTCTACCTGACAACCCAGCTACATCATTACTGGGCATATACCCAAAAGATGCTCCCTCATAAAACAAGGACAGTTGCTCCACTATGTTCATAACAGCTTGATTTGTAATACCCAGAAACTGTAAACAACCGAGATGCACCTCAAGTGAAGAATTGATACAGAAAATGTAGTTCATTTACACAGTGGGATACTGTTCAGCTATTAAAAACAAGGACATCATGAATTTTGCAGGCAAATGGATAGAACTAGAAAATGTCATCCTGAGTGAGGTAACCCAGTCCAATAACTGGACCTTAGCCATAAGTACAGGATAACTGTGATACACCCTCACAGACCCAAAAAAGCTAAATAAAAGTGTTTCTTAATTTAGATTCTGAGATTATTTCCCTCAAGGAAAAACATAAAATAGATATTCTTTTATACGAGTATATTTTTAAATTAATGTTTTCTTATGTTAATAAGGATATGTCCTTATTAAAGGCAATTAGTTGTTCTTGCATATTACCCATGCCTTCTTTCTAATGCACATGAGATTACTGAAGTGCATTGTTCACTACCTCTTCAGATCTGTTAGAGTAGGCTCCATACTTTTGAATGTCTGTGTTTTCAACACATCACTGTGTGGGCATTATCCCATTGTCTGTGGCTTGTGTTTGGTACCGAAAATTATGCTGTTAAAGATAGCTGCTCTTTGATGCCTATGACAGAGACTATGGATTTTCTCATTTGCATGGTTTTTAACCTCCTCCTTCTCTGCCTTGCCGTATTTTAGAAACTGTAAAGCTGAAAACTATTTTTCCTGAAAACTGTCACTGCTAGTGATCCAAGGATGATTTGTTTTTGTGATTCAAATACAGTTGTGGAAGTCTGGATATGGAACTGAATTATGTAAAACAGGAGGCTGGACATGACGAATTCCTTACTGAAGAAAATGTATTCAAGGCAGTATGAGTCAAAATGACAGCTTAGGCAGAAGAAAACAACTCGGGCGTGCAGCTTGCTGATCACACAGGAGCAGAGAGGTTCTGGAGCCAGCCGCTCACAGCTGCAGCTTCTCCTCCCGATGTGAATCCTAAGTGCACATGAGCAGCCCAGCTCCTGGGGCAGCCAGGAAGTGAAGTGCCACTTTGTGTGTATCCCCACACAGCAGACTACTTGTTTATTGGTCTAGTTAATATTGGCACAAGTGACTGACATTAAAAATCACTGCCATTTAAACTTTGTAATTTTTTCCCCCCTGAAACTATGCATAGTCTGTCTCTGCTGCTTTTGTTGAATAGTCTACTTATCCTTTGGGATTCTGATATTTCACTTGCATTCATTTCCGTGTATTTTCTGCTTATCTCCTTTAGGATTTGTTTCAACTCTTTGAATCTGAAAATTCACATCTCTCACTTGTATTGGTGGGAAAAAAAAAATCTCAGCCATGACCTCCCTACTTTCTTCTTCAAATTCTCTCAATTAAGAGCTTGTGAAATTCCTTTCGAATGCATCCTTGAGATTCTGTCTTTTCGGCTGGGCGTGGTAGCGCATGCCTTTAATCCCAGCACTTGGGAGGCAGAGGCAGGCAGATTTCTGAGTTCGAAGCCAGCCTGGTCTACAAAGTGAGTTCCAGGACACCCAGGGCTATACAGAGAAACCCTGTCTCGAAAAACCAAAGAGAGAGAGAGAGAGAGAGAGAGAGAGAGAGAGAGAGAGAGAGAGAGATTTTCTGTCTTTTCTCCTAATGTTTCTATTGCATTTACAACTGGTTATCTCTTTAGTACATCTTCAGAAATTCTCTCAGGTTCCTTCCAATACATTTGTCACTTTATCAGTTTAGTTATTAACAAAACATGACGCTTGAAAGTTTTTAGCACTTTCCCTGACACATATGAGTCTGCACTCCAGGGCTAAGACAGTAGTTCCACTAAGTACCAAATGCCCAATGACTTCCCATGTTACCACAGCCAAGCTAAAATGAGGTTCACTCTTACAATGGCCATCTGATAGAAAAATGGGTACCCTACTTCACTCCTAATTGCTTTTCAAGAACATAAAGCCTAAATGAATTAAAAGAAAACAAACTGTTATTTATTTAAGCAGTTGCAGACTGAGAAGATGGCTTAACTGGTAAAGTGTTTACTGCCCACACATGAGAACCTAAGTTAGGTCACCAGCACGTATATAAACGCTTGGTCCTATTTTACATATCTGTATCTCTAGCACTGGGGTAAGATTAGAATCAGGAAACAAGCCACATAAGCCAGACCCATAAAACTCATTGGTCTACAAGATTAGCCAAATTGATGTGCTCCAAGTTTAATGGGAAACTATGTCTCAAAAAATGAAGCAGACAGTGATTGAGGAAGGTACAGAAACCGCTAGCATACACATGCACTCACATGCACGTGCACATGCTCATAAACACACAAAAAAAATTTATGCATGCCTCCTCCCTCCCCCACCCCACAAAGGCTCTCAGGAAGACAATTAGAGATAAGAAAGAAAAAGGAACATTCCTCCATTGCTGGTGGGATTGCAAACTGGTACAACCACTCTGGAAATCAATCTGGAGGTTCATCAGAAAATTGGAAATAGATCTACCTGAAGACTCAGCTATTACCACTCTTAGGAATATACCCAAAAGATGCCCCAGCATGCTACAGGGTCATGTGTTTCACTATGTTCATAGCAGCCTTATTTGTGATAGCCAGAAGCTGGAAACAACCCAGATGTCCCATGACAGAAAATGTGGTTTGTTTACACAGTGGAGTACTACTCAGCTATTAAGAATGAGGACATCCTGAGTTTTGCTGGCAAATGGATGGATCTAGAAAATATCATCCTGAGTGAGGTAACTCAGACCCAAAAGGACATGCATAGTATTTACTGACTAATAAGTGAATATTAGCCAAAAAATAAAAGTACAGAATACTCAAGATACAGTTCACAGAACTCTAAAAGGTCAACAAAATGAAGGGCTCAAGTGAGGATGCCTCAGTCCCCACTTGGGTGGTAGAAGAAAGCAATCACAAGTGAGGGGTAAGGGAGGGACCTGGGAGGAAAAGTGTACAGGGGTTGGTGGGGGGATTGATCTGGTATTGGGTGAGGGAAAAGGACTGAAGCCCTGAGGTCCAGCAGAAAGAATGCAAACAGGAGGTTGGAGGGACGCTCCAGAACGCACCAGAGACCTGGGAGATGAGAGACTCTCAGCACTCATAGGAGGGACCTTAGATAAAACACTCCCAGCAGTAGGGAGAGGGAACTTATAGAGCTCACCCCCAGCAGGAAGACAGGGCATCAAATGAGGAAGGGGGTTGCCATCCCACCATCAAAACTATGACCCATAATTGTTCCTGTCTGAAAGAATTACAGAGATGGAAATGGAGAGGAGCCTGAGGAAAAGAAGATCCAGCAACAGGCCCAAAGTGGGATCCAGCTCAAGGGGAGGCCCCAAGGCCTGACACTATTACTGAGGCTATGGAGTGCTCACAAAAAGGGGCCTAGCATGACCACACTCCAGAAGACCCAACAAGCAGCTGAAAGAGTGAGATGAAGATATTTGCACCCCACCATTGCACAGAAGCTGCTGACCCCTGTGGTTGAATTGGGGAAAAGCTGGAAGAAGCTGAGGAGGAGGGTGACCCTATAGGTGGACCAGCAGTCTCAACCTGGACCCATGAGATCTCTCAAACACTGGACCACGAACCAGGGAGCATACACCAGCTGATATGAGGTCCCAACACACATGCAGCAGAGGACTGCCAGGTCTGGGTTCAATCAGGGATAATGTACCTAACCCCCAAGAGACTGGAGACCCCAGGGAGTTTAGAGGTCACGTGGAGTGGAGGTGGGAAAGGGGAGGGAAGACATCTTAGTGGAGACAGGAGGGTTGGGAGGAGGTATGGGAGGGGAACAGTTGTAGAGTGGATGGGGGGAATAAAATCTGGAGTATAAATAAATAAATAATCCAATAAACAGAAATGCTTTAAAAAATTAATTTGAAATTTTGGAAATGCAAATTCAACAAGTCCAAGTCAAAACTCAATTGAAAGCCTTATATACCTGCTGGATTAAATAAAATACAGATTATTGGGGCTTTAAGAAAAGGAACAAAACTTAAAACATTCGGACAAGAATAACAAAAAGAAAAGAAAGTGTAGGCATAATATACAAAACCGGTAAATCGCCATTAAAAGGCCAGAGTGCATAAATGACAACTAGAGAACAACAAAGAGGGAGGAGCTACGGGCACAGAAAGTATCACAATAAGGAAATGGGGAAAAGATCAAGTCACAAGAAACAGGCATAGATATGAGGCCTTTAGAATGACAAACATCTTAGAAAGGAATTTCCCATATTGTATTATAGTTAAAATGTTGCACATAAAAAAGAATATTAAAAGTGCTAAGACAAAAATTCCAAGTAACATGTAAAAAAAAAATCCATCAAAACAGCAACTTCCTTAGCAGAAACTTTTGAGAACCACGAAGGCTTGAAACTATAACTTCCAATTCCTAAAAGATCAAGTAAATATAAGTCTATATTACTTGCTATGCTGAAAACATGATAATTTGTAACTGAAGAATATATGAGACCTTCCATGAAACACAAACGCTATGGAAAGCCATATCCATAAGTCAGAACTGTAGAAAAACTTAAAGGAATCCTACACACAGTAGAGAAAGATAAACACAATCAAGAGAATGGATATGTGGACAGAGAAAGAATCAATCATCACAAAAGAGCAAAATGACAGAAATTATTACATCATTCTCAACATAATTCTGAATGATAATGGTGTCAATGTTTTCATTAAAAACAACAAAAAAGGCAGATTAGTGTTAAACAAACAACAAGCAAATAAAAACAGAACCAAATCATTTTCTACCTTCAGGAAATGTGTCTCACTAGCAAAGGCAGAATCTGACAGTGAAAGGTTAGAACAACAGAGTCCAGATCAGTTGTGGTGACAAAAACCAGCAGCATACGCTGAAGAAATGGGGCAGGGGACCACGAGGAAAAGACACATGAAAAATGAAACCAAACAGCAGGCTTGAGGACCTGTGCTTTCATAGGTCAATTCAAACTTTAAAACCAAATTGTGCAGAGATTTAAAAAAAATAGTCACTTCATATTATAAAGGACAATCCATGAAAAAGTTGTAAGAACATGATATAATAACAGTACATATATGTATCAAATGGTTGTTCATTTTTAAATAACTGTAAAGGGACACAAGCTATAACACACTTGGCTTCTTCTGATTTAAATATATATGCATAAATGAATGTGTGCCCACAATTCATAGACCTAAGTCCTAAATCCCCAGCATGGTAGTAGTCACAAGTGGTGCATCCAGAAGGTAGCTAGGTTGCAAGGTGGTGTGCACAGCATGACCCTTATAGAAAGAGGCCTAGCCAAGACAGTCTCTCCATCATAAGACTGCACAACAGGGAGACCCCTTTACCTTCCAAATCTCTAGAATTACTGAGAAACACACTCTCTTTGTTAAGTCCACCTGATTCCAGCCTGACATATGTAAGCACTGCCTCACTAATTTCCGTTGTTCAGTAGTACTTGGCAGATGGATGTATTATTCTTCTCATTTCACAATGAACATGTGGATGCTTTCTACCTTGGGATTAGTAATGATGGTTAGGCTTACGGTGCTGCTGTAAACAGTCACATACACTTTACATCTTTCTGTGTAAATATTTGTTTTACTATCTCTTTTAAATTTTCCAATGAATATCTAAATATCTAGGTGTAATTTTAACAATTTCATTTTTTGAAACAAAATTGTTTTCCAAAGTTGTACTTTTTTATTTTTATACATTAATTTATACAATACACAGGCCTTTATCTATCTCTAATGTCCAGTGATTTCCAAAACTGGAATGAGAAAAAAAGCTTAATTACTTTTAACATTATAAAAAGAAAACATTGAGAAATTATCATGATCTTATAGTATAAAGTTTACAGTAGTTATACATGGAAAATAGTTATCTTGTATATTGTAAAATAAATATTATAATCCATATGGTTGTTTTAAAGATATTAATTTGACATTGTCTGAAGTTCGTCCACAGAAAAGCACAGCTCTCTTGTGTCTTGCATGCTATCAGTGATTGACTCCATCAAAGTCTCAATATTACTGTCTTATAATTTTAAATTAGATAAGCTAATGTAGAACATAAATGAACTGAAATTATTTAGTATGTAAGATATTAAAATTAAACAAGGAGAAATGTTCTATGCCACGATTGGGTTCTAACATGTAATATTCTATGTAACACAGCTGTTGCCAAGGACAGCATTAGGGTAATATCCTGTCTTCCTTCTTTCACATCATGACTTTATAAATATACAACAAAATGTTATTATAGTTTCTGAGATATGGTGCATTAAACTAGAAAAAAGAAATAACCTTATGTGCAACAGAAATTAGATAGTAATTTACATTAAAAGTTAATATCATTTAAAAATTTAGCTGGTATATATCTATTTCACTATAGCAAACATCAAAATAATTATGATTCTGTGAATGTAATATAATCTCAAGTGAATGATAACAAAAAATCTGTCTTCCAACTAGCAGATTAGTGAGACTTGCCTAATTAAATCAATTGAATTCCAGTAGAAAAAAAGCCCCCTAAGTGCATTATAAACCTCAAATGAAGAAACAGACATAATCAGGTACTTACAATGCACATTAGGAAATGGCTGGAAAATGTTTAATATGTGAATTATTTTTGGTATGTAGCAAATCAAAGGTATAAGAAAGATTTTAATCTCTAGTGTAAATGCATAATGTGCAAATTCAGGTTTTAAAAAATCTATTCTGCTAATACTTCTTAAGCAATGGTGTCTTAAAACCATTTTATAGAATTTTATATGGGACCATAAAATACATAAATTAATTTTCTAAGTATAAATGCCATATTAAGGGGTAATTAGAGAGGCCTGAGACATTATCATTAGCATGCATGCTGCTTCCCTGCTTTTCTGGTGGTTAGGGAATTGTTTTACTTTTCTGGAACATCTTTTCAATACTACTAATAAGATGTACTTAAAAGCTGAAAAAGTATCCTACTATCTTTAAATCTGTTTTTGCTCATTCTTTTTTTTATTTATTTATTGAATATATATATATATATATATATATATATATATATATATATATATATATATATATATATTTTTTTTTTTTTTTTTTTTTTTTTTTTTTTTATATATATATATATATATATATATATATATATATATATATATATATATATATATATATATTACGTTTATGTTTTTTACTGTCCAGTCATTGCTCCCATCCTGTTCCACTTTCCTTACAGTTTCTCATTCCATTCCTCCTCTTCCACCCCCATCTTCAAGAGGATGTTCCTCCCCACCCGCCTGGCCTCCCCACTCTCTGGGGCTTCAAATCTCTCAAAGGTTAGGTGCATCTTCTCTCACTGAGGCCAGACCAAGCAGTCCTCTGATGTATGTGTCTGTGGCCTCAGACCAGCTTATGCTGCTTGGTTGGTGGCTCAGTTTCTGAGAATTCCATACTGTATTTATATCATTCTCCTGTTTCCTCCCTCCAACTCAACCTATCTCTCTCTCTTTTTCAAATACATGATTGTGGGGCAGTGGGTTGTGCACAGACAGCCTGGTCTCCAGTTGAGCAAAGGTCTGGAACCCCAGTAACCCGATGGGTGGTGATTTCCACCTGCATGGGATGGAAGGTGCTTGATCATGTCTCCTGGGCCCCTGCCTCCTGTCAAAGTTACAGCGCGCGTGTGCGCGCGCGCGCACACACACACACACACACACACACACACACACACACACGCAGGAGAGGTGTGTGGCTATCAGTCAGTAGGAGCAACACCAATCCTTCCCACATGCAAATAAGTTTTCCCCCAAGCCAATGAGAGGTACCTGCTGTTGAACCCTGAATCACCCCCAAAACTGTATATAAATCCTATCCAGGGAATTAAAGGTGTGCGAGAACTACTCTATGATCTGAGACTTTTGTTCTAAAACCTGTACCACTTGGGAAGAGGCCTGCTCTCCGGAAGTGCACAGCCCGACCCAACTCAGTGCAAGGCAGCGAGGAGTGAGGGAGTAACCAGTAACTGAGTAACTGGACAGCACAGCAGAGGAGGGGGTGGAGCCAACCGCAGCAGAAGGGGGGGGGGTGAACTTCCCCTCTCTGCCCACGCTCACTTTTCTTCCCAGAACTCTCACACCAGGCTGGGCCAGAGATCTCCGTGGAAAGCCTCTGGTACACAGGCCCACACGTGTCCTCTATTTTTCAATTATAATTGTTAAATATATATTTTTATGTTTATAAATATGCTGAGATTATTTAGTATTGCTTATGTGTGGTTGGGGCTCACCTCTTGGTATTGGCTAAACATATAGGGGGGCCTATTCCTGACAGAGATTGATTTTCTCCCCTTTAATTGCTATATGTACTCAATAACTTTTACAGCCTAAAGTTCAAAGTCCTTCACAGTCATCCCACAAAATAGTTTGTTTTTCTTTATGGCTGAAAATAATTCCAGTATGTATATAAACCACATTGTCATTATTCCTCTGTTGTTGAACACTTAGATTATTCCATTGAAGAACTCTTAAGAATAGTATTGCAATAAACATTCATACACAATTGTCTCTGAGATATGTTGACTTAGAGTCTTTGCAATAAATACCCAGGAGTGGTAGTGCTGGGTCATATGGAAAGTCTATTTTTGTGTGCATTTTTGAGTCAAAGTGTGTTACTAATTCAGGGTAACCCTACACTCAAAGGCTCCCTGCCTCAACCTTCTGAGTTTTGCAATTACAGGTGTACCATCATACTGAGATTTGAAATCAGTAAACTTGGGAAGGTGAAACTTTGTGGGAGTGTGGAGTGATAAAAGAGGGAAGTGAGGCATAGAAATGACCATAATGTTATATATGTGCATCTAATTCTTAAGCAGTAAGTAAAGTATTCAAAGAGTTAAAGAGTACCATTACATGACCCCACAAATGGCAAATATAGAGAGAACAACTGACTGAGTTGCCCAGCCCCAGTTGATACATCTACCATACAACCCAATACCTAAAGCTTAGGAAACATCACAAAACATCATACAAAGGGGCACAGATGGATTATAAGAGCCAGAAGACCAAGACAAGACATCTGTTGCAAGATAGTACTACTACTATATATGTCAGCACCAAGGAAACCTCAGCAATATTTCCTTGGTGCAGACATACCAAGACCTAAACACTGAGGTTTCAACATGACATGCCAATGTGAATGAGTCCATTTTTACAAGGTGTAACTCCTAGAAGAGTTTAATCGGCAGTTCACATGAGAGTTTGGTAGGTGGAAACGTTGAGAGTAATTCTGACCACAGTGGTTCACATCATGACTCAGAGGGAGCAAACATTCCATCTGTAGTGAGATGAGAATTTATCCAATGTTCCAGGGAAGTCTGGGATACAGGAACAGTAATATATACATATATGTATATATGTATATATTATTAGTAAGTAGATGATAGATAGATAGATAGATAGATAGATAGATAGATAGATAGATAGATTATCTTGATGCCCCTTACAACTTCAAAATGATATTTCATTGGTTATTATTCCCTTGAATTTTCACTAATTAGATTTTGCAAGAGCATCTAGGATTGTCAATAACATTCTTGAAATTATAACCAAACCCATAAGGAGGCAAGTGAAAGAATAATTTTTCACAGATTTTCAACAAGCTCATGCTCATAAATAAAATGACATAAATGCTATTAGAAATGTATTAAAAGAAATATTTTTCCTCATTTAGCAAGAAGAAGTGACACTCTGTCATGTGGTTCCAAAAGATGGCATTCTACGAGAAAAGTCCCTCCTTAAGTGTACTTTATGGCTACAAAGTCCCCACAGCCTGCTGGGCTTTTTCATTTCTCTGATCTGAGTCGTGACTATCCACCACAAAGCCTACTAGAGCGAAATCTGAAGAATCTTCCAACAGAAGACCCAATTCTCTTCTCTCTTGCTTATTCAGAATTAATTATTTTAATGTCAAAACAAACTTTCAGAAACTACCTTGGTTGTAGACAGCTAGAGTATCACTCCACACTACAAAGGAAAGCCAAGTGATCTAAGGATGGTCAAGTCTATTGTATCCATCAGAGAGTGCTAAGACGCAGATAACAAATTATAATGAAATATAAAGAAGGATGGTCACCTCTATTGTATCCATCAGAGAGTGCTAAGACGCAGATAACAAATTATAGTGAAATATAAAGAAGGAGCATGGGCTGATATCCAATACATATAAAGAACTCAAGAAGGTGGACACCAGGAAATCAAATATCCCCATTAAAAAGTGGGACACCAGTCTCGGTTTTTTGTTATTCCAGATGAACTTGCTAATTGTCTTTTCTAGATCCGTGAAGAATTGAGTTGGAATTTTGATGGGGATTGCATTGAATCTGTAGATAGCTTTTGGCAAGATAGCCATTTTTACTATATTGATTCTGCCAATCCATGAGCATGGGAGATCCTTCCATCTTCTGAGAT
>LR750411.1:487112-519965 GCA_902729485.2 Mus minutoides | reverse complement strand
TGGATTCTGTTGCTTCTGTTCTTGTGCTTTCCTCCTGCCATCTCTGCCCGAGGTGACCTGGCTTTGGTGCAGACCAGAAAGGACCCGCTGTTTTGCCCTGGTCCCTTATCAATCTCCTGGCTGATGTCTCAAGTTCCACAAGATTGGGCCGGAACAGAGGCTGTGTTCCCCTCCTCACCTCACTTCTAGAGATAGCTTGAGGAGTCCCGAAAGAGCCTAAGAGAGTGCACAGAGCCTGAGGCCCGGGCCCTGAGCTCCTGATGTGGTCTTAAAGTCCTGGAGTTGCTAGGCTCAGAGGAAAGATGGCGGGATGGCTGGTGCTCTGGCTGGGAGAGGCCCAGCCTCCGGTGGGGCGGAGTTCTCGGATCCTGTCCCTGGGGGCAACCGCTGACCCGATGCTCCCAACACCACCTCTGTACTGCACTCACGCGTAACCCGGATGCAATCTTAAAGTCCTGGGAATTCCCTAGCTGTGTCCACTGGGCTCAGAGGAGAGATGGCGGGGTGGCGGGTGCTCTGGCTGGGAGAGGCCCAGCCTCTGGTGGGGCGGAGTTCTCGAATCCTACCTCTGGGGGCAACCGCTGACCCGATGCTCCCAACCCCTCCTCTGCACTGCACTCACGCGTAACCCCGATGCGATCTTAAAGTCCTGGGATGTCCTTAGCTGTGACCGCTGGGCTCAGAGGAAAGATGGCGGGGTGGTGAGTGCTCTGTATATTGTATATTGTATATCGTGTATTGTGTATAGTGTATAGTGTATAGTATATAGTATATAGTATATAGTATATAGTATATAGTATATAGTTTATAGTTTATAGTATATAGTATATAGTATGTTGTATGTTGTATGCTGTATATTTTATGTTGTATGTTTTATATTGTATATTGCTACACTGTGTTTGGTTCATCTCATTAGGAGGCCTGCTCCTTTCTGAAGGGAAACAGAGGAAGTATAGATCTAGGAAAGAACAGAGGTGGTTGTGCAGGAACAGGGAGGAGTAGAAAGAGGGTAAACTGAGGTTGGGATATAAAAAAAATGAAAGTGAAAGTTAGAAACAAATTGAAAACTTTAAATTCACATGACTTTACAGAATTTATTTGATGATATATTTTAGAACATATTACATAGACAGTAAAAAATAAGTATTTAGCCATACATTAATTTTCTTTAGGCAAATATCTAAGTTGATGGTTTATAGAGCTACCTAATTCAAATGGTTATTGTTTCTAATCGCATATAACTTAATTATATTTATTTTTGTCAGAAAGGAGGTAGGATTGAAGGTTTTGAGTACACAAGGCTAATATATTCTCATTCAGTTATATCTTAATAACAACAAAAATAAAACAAGAAAAAATCTTAGCAATTTAAAAATCTTTAATTTCAAACTTATTGTAAATTAAAAGTTATTATGATATGATGAAGTCATATTCTGACTAAATTTATAATATAACAGTAAGTTTTTATTGATATATTTATGTTTTAGAAGATATACATAAAACCTATTTAAATCTTAGAAATAAAGATATCTAAAAAAGGAAATAAAGATACCTGTTATTCTTCAGAGAGTAAATAAAAAAACATGATTTGACAGTACAGCTTATGTTTTTATTCTTTCTTTTAAGATCTGGATAGAGAGATATATGGTTAGGGCAGTTGCCATATGACATCATGTGCAAAACAGAAGCACTTGGGATCTACACATGGCATCAGTGCCCCCAGAAGAGGATCACTGTCTAATTTCAGTAAGACATACAGATTACAAGGAGCTGGAAGCTCCTGTACCCATGAAGAAAGGAATTGAACTGGATTGGCCTGAATAGGACAATGGTATCTTGCTCTGCAACAATTAAAGTCTGTAGTGCTTTCTATTAACACAGAGACTAATCTGTATTACAATTTTAGAGCTCTGATCATGTTTCATTATAAATTATTTGATGGAAAGATAAAAATGGATATACTTTGTATAAATGGTGCAATGATTAGAAGTGATTTTCTTTATCTAACTAATTTTCTCGGTCCACAATTGACCACCACTTGGCTAGTTTCTGATTTCTCACTCGGTGAATCACTTTATTGTTTTGCTTGTTTTCTTTATCTGTTTTTCTTTATATTTTTGCAACAGGAACTCATGTGTCTGACTGACCTACACCAATAGGAAGGTTTACTCTAAAACACTTAATGTATGTACATTGTGTAGCTGTGAAGAATTTTTTTGTGATAGGATCTCATATTGCTCAAACTGACCCACACCCCTAGGAAGGCTTTTTCTATATCTCCAGGGAGAAGTTTCCTGGTTGTTTCTAAGTAACTTCTTCCTGAGTTAGTAAGACATACTGTGCTTTTATAGAGAAAAAACAGGTTATGGGAAAGCTGCCATTTCTTGTTGCCACTGAGGAGAAAGAGGAGGTTACAGGAAAGCAAGATATAAAATAATTTTCCATGATTGTCATTATTCCATCTTTATAAGCAGCCTAAATCAGAACCAATACATTGCCTGAAATACTAAAAGTCATTTTACAAAGTTATAGTGGCAAAGCAAAAGGTCAGCTTCTTTTCTAACGTAGACTCCACAGTATCTGGAATTAAAGAAAATGCTTTTTTTATGACCTACACATATGGCATAGATTTGAAACAGGATAGAAATGAGTTCTGATTGGCTGGATAATATTCTAATGAGGTAGATTAATCAATGTAAACCACATAGCTCAGTTAAAACTGCCTCTCTAAACTGCCGATTTCATTTTCTTCCAACAGAGAAAATGCCAATCTTTTCCTGTGTAGTAAAATCTTCTTGTTATAACAACTAAGCAACTCTAGAGTTACTGTTATTGTGGAACATCTGGTAACCACAAGATATGGCTCTGTAGAGATCACCATATCGCTAGAAAATAAGAATGTCCTCAGCTCAGTTGTATTTTATGTTTAGTTATTTTCTGGAGTATGGTTACTTCACAATGCTATAATCAATTTTTTTAAGCACCATAAATGAAAGTACAAATGCTACAATTTTCTATAATTGGAGAAGCTTTGCGTAAATTAATAATCAAAATAACAATATGTACTTAAACTGTATACATCTTATAATACTTGAAGAAAACCAATGAGAACACAGTTATTTCTTTATTACTTAAGGTAAGTGAAGAACATGAACAGGGCGCTATGATCTCATAATCTTTATAAGCAGTTTAAGTTACTCAAAATTCATTTAAATAAAGAATTTTGAAATGTGATAAAATAACTCAACAGATGTTACTCCATAGCCAGCTGGCTGATTTGTACATGAACTTCATAGCAGTCTAATGATTTGCCATGTTTCTAATTCAATAAAATTGAACTCATTGACTCTTTACATATTTTTTCTTTCAAAAATGATACATTTTATGTTATGTCCCCAAAATTTAATTACTCTATTTTGCTTCTTTATTATACTATTTTTCAATGGAAATAAAATCATTTCAGTGATTTGTGTGTTAAAATATTTTATAATTTTAAGTAAGTATCAAATTTATTTATAAATTTTTTGGCTGAATTCATGCAAAGAAAAAAGTTTTGATTGCCCACTTTTGTTTTACTTTGTAAGGCTTTAAAAGTAAAACTGTATGTAGTTCATATATTACATATAAATATTAAACTTATTAACTGAAATCTTCAGAAAAACATTAATAAGTATGTATATATTTCTATATTATAACTAGGTTTTCTGTAGGTAACATCTGCATTACTTTTTTCCATTAGAATATTTTAAGTTTATGGCATATAAAGAAACAAAGTAATGAATTTGAAGTTTTAAAGTGTTGCTATAAATTCATAATCTGACTCTCAATGTTATCATATTTACTACACTTATGGTCAGAATACCAATCTCTGTTCAAAAAATGAATAAGTATTAAGTTCTATTTAAATAACAGAACAAATACTTTATTCTGATTTCTATCATCAGAGTTTCATAATGAGGATATTTACATGTCATCATACAAACAAGTATCATTAGGTTTTATGAGCATAGCTGGTGAAGGTTAGTGCCAAGATTTATTTGTAGACTTCTCTCATGCATAGATACTGCCACTTTACACGTTTTCTCAGTGGATTATTTTTTCTTTCCTTTTTCTTTAGTATTTATTAGGACCTAAAAGCTTTTGAGAATCCAAGACTTAGTGAGTACTGAGACTTATCTTGAATCAGATCCCAAAGATGTATAAATGGTCAGAACCACTGTGAATACAGCATAGTTCCTTTAATTATTTTCATGTTCTCTACTAATTTGTAACATTGGCAGCATGGTTGTAGGTTTATACAGAATTGTAGTTGAGAAATTAATGTTTACAGCTTTAAAGCTTAGAAAATCACAATACATTAATGATTTTATGCTTTTTACTAGCATAAATTTGTCTCTTAGACACATTTTCCAGATGGAACACTCCCCTGTAACTTCCTAATTTATTCCTTATTGATAATGATCTAGGTACCAATGGATTTATTTGGAACTTTTTTCTTATTAGGTTACTAAATGCACTTGTTTTGATATTTATTTCTGTTCGGTCTTACATGGAGATCACATTTGAATCACCTTCCTTTTGACATTAGAGTAGGTAAGTCAAAATCCTCTCTCAAAGTATTTTGAATAGCAAATTTATTTGTACTTTGCTTTCAGCCATCATAATTGGAACAATTTGATTTACATGCTCATTTTAGATTTTTTAATAGCATGTATTTCTACTTTTTTGAACTTTCACAATTATATGTGATCTTACTACTAAACAAAAATCAGATAAAATATTTGAAGTTCTACAGAATTGAACATCACTGTTCATTTTGTTCCAATGAAAATGGTGATTTCTTTATCCATAGAAAAGAACAATGTGTTCATTTTGGTTACCCATTAAGATATTCTCTGTTTCATTAAGAGTCCTTTAAAGTAAGAGCTGTAATTTTTCAACTGACAAACCAGATGCTTCATTTAAGGAATGTAAAATTTGTGTCATCATTTTATTGACTCAGCTCATCGAGATTCACCGAGTTATGATACTGCTCACAAATATCTCCTTATGCAGTTATGGTAGACATAAATTAGCAAAAACAAAGTACAAGAAGCAATGATAATTTTAAATGAAAACATCCAAATATTTCTGCACTAAAATATCCCAAGCATACTCCAGCAGGATGATTTTAAGTCTGAAAGGTGACATCAAATTGTGCTAAGAATATGGATTATGTATTATCTAGTCTCCAGGGCTCAATCTGCCTTCTCTATTATCTGATTAGGCAAGACAGGTATTCAAGTAGGTGAAAAATGCAAAGTGAGCTTTATTTTAAATTTAATAAAATCATTTGCTCCTCCTAGCAGTTTACTATCATATTAGCAGTATTTTTTTTATAATGTATGAAGATTAAATTTGTCTAATATAGTACAAAATTATCTTATTAAGAACTCACATGTTGTGATAGTGGGAAAAAGAACGGATGTGATACAGCACTAATTCAATTTGATGAAAGCTACTGAATCAGAAAAGCCACTCATTTTCTTGCAAGGTTGTCACAAAATGTATAATGTGTTAGTGAAAAGAATTTCTCCTTCAAAACTAGAAAGATTGTTATTTATGGCTACCTGAATGCTAGATTGAGTATTTTGATATATTCAAAGGAATCATAGGATACTTTACTTGCCTTGATTGAATGCACAGCTATTAGTGTATAATATGAGAAACATTAAAAATAAGTGAAAAATTTAAAGAATGAAAATTCACAGACGTGGAGAAATCCCAGTAGAGATTGGTAATAACAAGAAGTGAAAATGTGATACATCAAAAACTAGGAGAATGTCAATGAAAGATTAATTTTCTAATTGCTTTGGGAATTAGTTATAAATGTAGAGGCCAGCACGTTATAAATATTTGTACTGTAGAGAGGATCCATTTTTCTCAATCCTCTCAAATATATCCTTTTCTATTCTGCAGTTACTTGGATTTCATTTTCATGAAGTACTCCTTACATGATGTTCATTGTTGACCTTTTGTTTTATCTTAAACTGAAAAGTTATTAATGCTAAATGAAAGGTCTTATTTATATGCCCAGCCAACTAAATATCGCTTCCTTTCCAAAATTCTCATGAAAATTTTACTGCTGTATCAAGTCATGGAAGTACTTTTAAGATTTTAAACAGACAATTCAATTCAGTATATTCTACATTCCTGGAGCTTTCAATGAGAAACATTTAAAAAGCAGTGCTATTTAATCCTGAAAATTATGTTTTTAAATACAGAGAAATATAATATCTCAAAAATAATCTTATAATGTATATATCCTCATATGAAATTATGTGCTGTACAAATTTTATTTTTCAATTACAATTTTAGACTACTGAGTACACCTGTAATTTTACTTTAGTGTGTATTTATAGATTTATTACCTTAAATTCTCTAAATATTATGTTATATCTTAATTCAATACCATAGGCAAAGTTTATTATATATTATTATCAATTAATATTTTTTGCAAATATAAGATATAAATGTAACTTTTATTTACTAGATGTAGTTGTCTTTTTGGAGGCTTACTGCTGAATAAGCTTACTCTTTCTAATTATTTCTTAAGCGTTGGTTGGTATAACTCAGCCAACACTAATTGTGGCTCAAACTCCTCCCCAAGCTTACTGATTCAAACTGGCTTCTAATGTAGTTGTTCACCTTGGAAACACTGCCTTTAAATTCTATGCAGTGAACTACCGTGAAGACACTGACTGCCAGAATGGAGTGGAACTCAACTGCATTCAACTCCACTGAACTGCACTGAACTGAATGGCACTCATTAAATCGCCCTCCATTCTGGACCCACTGTGCATTGCTCTTAAGTAGCTTCTCTGTCTGTTCTCTTAAGAGTTGGGCACATCTTATCTCTGACTCATTTCATCACTATCTGCCCCTCAATTATACATCATTTTCAAACATGCTTTCTTCTACAAGAACTTAGCCTACAGTGTTTGGGATTAAAGATGTGTACTAAGTGTATGTCTATATTAGAGCCAGATGGAATAAATGTGTATACTGAGGGGCTTATCTGCATTCCAGCTGGACAGCATACACACAGAAGGTGTCCGGATATAATTGATCCCTTTTCAGAGAGTCATGCAGATGGATTAAAATTCTTCTAAATCTTTTCCCTTTAAGTTAAAGCGAAAAACTTGTATATGGTTTAACTATTACAACAGAAGCAATTATCAGTCAGGCAATGTTAGCAGTCTGAATGTTCTTGTGAAGATCCATTGACTCTATGGTCCTTCATAAGTGCATCCCAGATCACCACTTCTGCCAGTCTGAGGAATGACCTGTTCTTTTCCAGAAAGTTTTGATAAGCTGTTCCCATGCAGTGGGGATTAGCTTTCTGCATCATCTGCATTGCTGTCTTTCTGCATTTTCCCTTCCTTGAGCCATAACTTTCATGTTAAAGCTTCTCATTCTTTGACTGCATCTTTGTCAGATTTGATGGGACCAATAGTCTTCCATCATCTTGGGAAATGTAGACAAAATTACGTCCCCAATGCAACATATATTATCTCAATTGTATTCTGATATTGACACATCTCTAAAACATACAGGTTGATCTAATTCAGCAGTATTTTTTCCCCCTACAATCCAGGGTCTTTAAGCTAATCTTATTTCTTCTTCTGATTTATCAAGGTACATTTAGATCTTTATGAATCCACACATAAACTATGCACTTAGGCATTCACATTCCATGCTTGGCTCCACACCAGTGACCTGGGCTTCTCATACTTTAAAACAAACAAACAAACAAACAATTAAACAAACAAACAAGCAAACAAACTCAAGCCATATTACATAAGATGTAAGTGTCAGTTAAAATATGTATCATTCTTGGTTACTGAAAAATATTA
This sequence comes from Mus minutoides, assembly GCA_902729485.2. Lineage (NCBI taxonomy): Eukaryota > Metazoa > Chordata > Mammalia > Rodentia > Muridae > Mus > Mus minutoides. Next base: position 512,070 of record LR750411.1, on the reverse strand, counting down.
ATCAGAGTTTCCATTGTTGCAGTATATCTCTTCCCCATAGATTTATGGTTGCATTCACAACATTAAGGCAACAATCTTCCTATTTGATCTTCTGGTCCCATGCATTCAATTTGTCCTAAACTTTGTTTTATTTAGGATAAATTTCTAAACACAACAAACTGTGTAGATAACTTCTAAAGAGCCCAATGTGCATTTGAATATTTTCATGAGATTATAGTTATATGAGCATCTTTATCCACAATAAAACTTCAAATTAATGCCATTTAATTTAAATTTAATTGTGTTTATTTATTTATTTTGTCATTGATAACAGTTTGCCAGAAAACCTGTCTTCGAGTACTTCCAAAGCATTCAATTGGAGCTGCTTTACCTTTGACATATGGAAGCAGTAACAGCTGAGAAATCCTATTTCCTGCTTTAAATTTCATATTTTTGTTTACATAAGCCATGATCTCAATCTTCCCCTTATAGGCTCACCTATAATTTCTGGATACACAATTAATCCTTGAGATGTTAGGGTATATTTCCTAAAAATTCTTACTGTTTCGGGGAGGAAAAAGTCCATAAACTGCAGTGGGTATTTTTTTTTTTTTTTTGGCCAAATTAGAATGTATCTGTGTATTTAATCTTCTGCTCCTTATTATGGTTCTGCTATGAATATTAACAGTTATGTTCCAATGTTCTTTTTTTTCTCTCTCTTTTTTATTCTTCACATACTTTACCCTTTCCCCCTTTTTTCCCTAATATTGGTTTATTTTCTCATATATTATATCCTAACCTCAGGTTACCCTCTTTTTTCTCCTCCAATTCCCTTCCCAAACTACGTACCCCCTCTCGATATACTCCTCCTTCTCTCCCTTCAAGCCTCCCAAAGACTTCAACCAAACATAGTGTATCAAGCTTCAATAAGACTAGGAAATATCCCTCTTATTATATCTGGACAGGGTAACCAGTAGTAGGAAAACTGTCACAAAACAGATTTATTGGAGAATGTGTAAATATAATAAATAATTTTATGCCTTAAATAGAGTTGCAGAGGCCAGCATTTGCAGTAAATCTATGGCCATTATATTGATTCTTATTTTCAAAATAATACATGCGAGAAATTGAAATAAAGTATATATCTTATTATTTAGTTTTTCTGTATAGTTTGATCAAGATATACAAAGTTATGTTATTGCAAATGAATTTTACTAGCCTTGAAGAAAATAATTAAATATTGCTGGTCATAAAAATCTTCTGTCATCTGAAATTTTTCATGACTAATGTGTCTTAAAGCTAACTGTAAATGCATTTTTAAAATAATTTGGGTTTTCTTTCCATTTAACTATACCATATGTATATATACATACACATGCACACATATATAATAGAATATAGAATATTTCATATATATATATATATATATATATATATAGAGAGAGAGAGAGAGAGAGAGAGAGAGAGTGTGTGTGTGTGTGTGTGTGTGTGTGTGTGTGTGTGTGTGTGTGTGTTTGTGTGTGTATTCAATGTAAAGTTACTCTGGGCTATGCAATAACATAATATCCTAAATAACTTGAATACTTGAATGTACTATTTCCATACCAAGACTCAATTTGGGGAACAAATAATATTCGATCTGGTTTATTTCATTGAAGCTAGTATTATTTATTCCCTATTTTACCTATAGTTCAGAAACATAAACTCAGTTATTTTAACATGTATGTATTTATTTGATATTTCTGTTATTTTTTGTGCTTATTTCTAAATATTGCACATAAATGTCTAATATTAATCATGAAGACATAATAATTCTGTATATATATATATATATATATAATATTTTCATGATAGACAATAATTACCATGTGAGAGTAAACATCTGTTGATTGACAATTACAGTGCTAAAGGTTGTGAAAAGAACTTGTAATTTGGTAAATATGCTATCAATTATGTTTTGGTGAAACTATGTGTTTTATGTTTTTGTCAGTGACATGATAAAACTGCTGGGTCTTTTTATACTTTTTAATGTATTGAGTTCCTCCCCTTATGGCTATGGAACCTTGTAGAAGAGGAGGCAGAAGCATGTAAATTTTATAGGGGATGTAAGAAACCAAGGAAACATCATTCTCTCTATAAGCAAAATATATGTACATAAGGACTCACAGAGACTATGGCAGTAATTATGGAATTTAAGGATCTGAACCAGATGGGGACCTTGACAAGAAAGAAGCAGTCACATTTTCCAGAAAAACATAAAAAGAAAAGAAAAAAATAAATAAACCAAGGGCAGTAAAGTTTATAAACAATTTTACTTTTTACAGATTTATACTGTCATTGAAGAAACGTTTGTTTTTGTAAAGAAAATATACCCTAATTATAATAAACAAAGCAGTAAACAAAAGGAGTTAAGAACTAAATTTATGTATTAGTACAAATAGCACAGAAAATAGAATATTTCCTTTGCTGGTATGATTGCCAGGCTATGGAAAATTTCCATAATAGTGAGAGACACATAAGACTTTCTATCCTTTCAGGCAGAGGAGCTCTGCTATTGTTTCCTTCTAAGGAGTACGATGACACAACCAATTAAAATCATTTTGTTCTAATGTAGGACAAAAAGAAGAAGAAGGACAAAAAGAAGGATGAGAAGTACAAGAAGGAAGAGGAGGAGGAGAAGATGGAGGTAAGAAAGGAAGAAAGCAAAAATAGATTTTTTCATAAAATATATTCTTATTATTTTTCCCCTTCTCCAACTCCTACTAGATACACCTCACCTACGCTCTAATCTAAGTTCCCAACATTTGTTTATGTATGTCTTTTGAATACAAACAGGAGTCAAAATAATAAAATAAGTAAAATAATATGAAACAAAATCTTTCAGATTGGAATACAACAAACACACAGGAAAAGCACAACAAACCAATACAGACACACTTGTTTTCAGACATAGATATCACATAAAAGCACAAAATCCATATTAATTTTACAATGCTATGTAAAAATTAAATAGAATCATGAGAGAAGATTGGGATCCCATAGCTGTATATCTATGTCTATTATACTCTCTGGAACAGTCTTTCAAGAATAATACAACATTATGAAAAAGTATTCTATGAGAAAAATAAATTGGAAAACCCAGAAAGAAATAATTTAAAGATAATTATGATTCTAATATGAGAATGTTTTTTTTTTCAGTTTCAAAATCACTTCATGGAAATACTTGGTTTGAATAAGATAGTTATTGATTTCAGTCTTAGTGTATCTATATAATATTAGAAGATTATTTAGACCATATATATAATTAATTTATTAAAAGGTTCATGAATTTGAAAGACAGCAAGTTAGGATATATGGGAGAGTTTGAAGAGAAAAGCAGAGGAGAAAATCACTGTTTTCTCAAAAATTAGAAAAGTATTTTGAAATAAAATCAAGAAAAAAATTTTGTCATAGAATACATACCTATATTTACTGTATTCAGGATTCTTAAGGAAGAAAGTTGCGATTTCAAGGTCAATCATGTAGAATTCAGGATACTTAAGGAAGAAAGTTGTTATTTCAAGATCAATCATACAATAGACTTACATCTCAAAGGAAAGGGAGGAAGATATATATATATATATATATATATATATATATATATATATATATATATATAGAGAGAGAGAGAGAGAGAATAGATTAATGAGTAGATAAGAAATGATAAATGCACATTCCTCAAGTATTTTTCATTTTCTATATTTATTTCTTTATCCCCAGTTTCCAAATACTATTCAGGAGAACATGTCTAAATGTCTAAAGAAACTACATCCTTCTATTCATTCATATAAAGTAGAATCCCCCAAATAATCTGAGGCAAATTCCTCTTTTCTATTGGATCACAAGTGGGAAGGTGATGCATGAGGTTGTCCAGGAACATAAAGAACATAAATGATTACATAAAGTGAGAGAATTATAAAAACTATCAGTAAGATTTTAGATATTACATGTTCAGAAGTTTAAATTCAATGGTAGAAATATAGAAAGGAACAATCTGGTTTGTCGGATATAGATACTGAAAATCTGGCCAAGTATGTATTTTGAGAACCTTGCAGACTCCAGAGGTGAAACTATTGTTAGTATTTTGATAAATGCATAGTACTATCAGTCTGAGGTCTAAAGTTATATCTCTCTGCCTGTGTATTAGTGCAGTACTTGGAGATCACTTGAGAAGCTTCATTTTTGTAGTAGTTAGTGGTTAAAGCAGAAACACATCTCTGGTTGAAATACAGAGAAGAGTGTCTCAGGAATACTCAGCTACAAATGGATGATCTGGACCACAATCCCTTTCTAAAACCAATGGACAACTGGTGAGTGGATAGAGATGTCAAGAATCAGGGCCAACAGAATATTGAAACAAAAAAAAAAATGTTTTCTGGACATGAGAAGACCATTGTATTTCTGATTACAGAGCAGTAGTATTTATTTGCACCAGATCAAGACATTCAGTATTTCCTATGAAGGGAGAAGCAGTGTTCTCACCCCTAACTGTAAAAGTATGAAAATTTGATATCCACATTAGGTTGCAAAATCAGCTTTCTGCAATATGGGGTTCCTAGTAGGTAGGTCAACCATCAGAGGACATCCCACACCAGCATTTTATGAATTGCACATATAGAAGTCAACAGATTATTAAATGAAAGAAGAAAAAAGAGAAACCCAAGGTAAGGCAAGTAGGAAGGTGAGTGAATATCTGGGAGGAGTTAAGGCATGGATTTTGGTCTTCAAGTTAATATAATCTGAATACATTTCTCAAATAATTAATAAAATATTTGAAGACTCTTTCAATATTTCGAATATTCAAACCACTTTCCTATGCCATTACAAAGCATAAACCTCTACTATTTGTATATCTACCTAGTATGGGGATTAAATTGAATATTTTATGTTACAAATTTTATTAGTGAAAATTTGGATTCTTCAAAAGAGATGCAAGTGATAAATATTTTAAAGACCATATTTAATTTAAAGATATTGAGAAATTAAAATATTTTCATTGACCTTTAGCATAGAATGTTTCAGGAAATGATGATAAAATTATAATGAATGGGAGCAAATCTAGCATTAATATAAAGTAGGTGTTAACTATCAAGACAATCATATGAGCTAAATAACTACAGGGAAAAAAAAGAAGAAAGTCAAAGATTATTTCTCTAAAATTTTTAAGATATTGGGTCAAAAGGAACATTTATCATCATAATTTTTAAGACTTATATCAACATAAAAGGTGTTGCTAGTATATAAAATAATATAAAATCGAAGGTTTTTGCAACTTTTTTTATTATTAAGTATGAATGTTTCCTATTTGAAAATGTGGAAAAAAAAAAAAAGAATAAAGGTACTCACTGGAAAGGTGGTTCATAGTTAAGAGCACATATTGCACTTTCAGAGTAAGTACCTTTGTAATATCTGCAGCATTTTATAACTCCAATTCTAAGGATCGAACATCCTCCTATGACCACTGAGGGTATTGCACTCATTTGCAAATACATGTGCATAGAGCATAGAACACATATACGCATAATTTAAAAAAAAAACTAAAATGAACTGTTAAAGCATATGTAATGGTAGTGAAAATAGTTCACAATTATGAGATATAAATTTTAAATATTCAGTAAAATTGAATTGAACAGATAATATAAGGATATACATTGAAAATGATTGAAGGCTCCACCATTAATGATTCTGATTAAAACTGCAAAAGCAGCTTTCTTCAATAAAGTGTCCTTTCTAAAGTAAACCTCAGACTTCTCATAGGAATCACTTTAGTTGCTTTGATACTAACTTGTTTGTAATAGCTTAATATACAAAGAAAAGTTTTCAACTATGTTTAAAAGTGAAACGCATGAAGCTGTTTACATAATTCTGCAACATTATATTATGTAAATTATATTAATAGCACATAAGCAAACTATACCTCTTTTTGATCATCTATCTTGCTACTTATAAAAAATGTAGTCAGTATGATGAAAATAAGTATTATACTACATTCATAATTTAAAGTAATTGTATTTGTGAAAAGTGGGCCAGCCCAGATATTATTAAGAATATCTAGGGAATTATAAACACTAGAACGACCAACCTAAAAGCTCAAATGGCCAAAGTTGAGCATTATTTCTAACACCATGTTTTATGACAGTGTTATACTCCTATTAAGGTCATAGGATTTCTATATAATAAGAATAATAACAATGGATTTTAACATTATTCATTTTTCTCTCATATATACACTTTTCTAAGAACTTGACTAAGAATCAAAAATGAGCTTTGTGTATAAAATAACACCAGGTTTTTCTAAAGTTCTGTTACATAGAAATTACTGTTGTTATAAAAACTGACTAATTTAAATATTATTTATACAATAATAATAATAATAATAATAATAATAATAATAATATAAAATAGTGGGTAATGAATGTTAGCATGTATTACCCTAAACTATCTGAATAGTTAACACAAAATGATTTTGAGCATACTATAACTAGAAGTATGGGGATTATGACTTGAGTACAAAATCTTGTGAAACATCAAACATTTATGCTGCTCCTTGTAATGTGGACAGTTAATAACTGGAATAGAGTTTCTGCAGGTATAATGGCATGCCAAATACTAAACAATATTTAACTATTCTGAATATATTTATTTGGATGTGTAGAGGAATTTAAATCTAGAAACATGACTGCTCTCAAAGAGAGAGTCTAAGTCTTTGTGATTCAAGTGGAAGGTAGACTCACCCTTAGAAAACACATTTAGTCCCTCTGGTTGGGATCCATTAGTACATAACTTTACAACCAAACCATGAGGGGTATACAAACTGATGCATCAGAGAATGATTTGACAGAATGAGTCAGATACAGGATACCCCTGACTCTCAGTAGAAAAGCTACTTAAGATCAGCACAGACAGAATAGGAAGCAGAGTCAGTTCGTTTGAAGTAGAGTTGAGTTCAGTACAGTCAGCTGGGAGTCAGTGCAGTTTGTCCAGAGCCTTAGAATTGAACTCATTTGGGAAGTGCTGCAGTGAAAGTTGAGGCCAGAGAAGAATAAGGAGCCAGAAGATTAGAATAAATTTCAAGATTTAGTCTGAGGCCACACAGAACAACTAAATTAGAAGCTGAGTGAATTAAGATTAAATCAGTACTCTTGCAAGATTAAACTGTACAGAGGCTAGAAAGTTCCAGACCTAAGCCTACAAATTGTTACAAAAGATAAAGAAATGCTCTGAGTGCAGCTGAAGCCATGTATTCTCACAGCTTCGGAATGGCTCTCGTTTCTTCATCTGAGAAAGTAAAAGTGACTTTTATATCTAATGTTTACTGTGCCTGGAGAAGGAAAGAGTCCACAAACATTGCAGAGAACAGCAGACATCTAACAGAAACATGGAAGAGAGCAGACACATCCCACAGAAAACCACAGAGGTGAAAATTGCCTGGGATTATCTCCAGAGGATGCAACAAAAGTTCTTTGAGTTTGGCTAGACACTCAGAGGGACTTGGGAAAATCTGGAGCCACAGAAACTTTGAACACAGACTAAGGAATAATACCGGAGCCTCTGAGAGAGTGAAGCCACAACCTAAGATTATTTAAATTATATAGACAGATAATCCTGCCTTTAAAAATGAAAAACTCCATTTTATATCCCATAAGACCAAGGGTAAGAGGGCAGGGATAGAAATGTTACTTGAAAAAGCCATTGTAGCATATATTGCAACTATGACCAAAGGAATAAATATTCCCTATATTCATTTGAAATCTTTATCCGTTTTTTTTTTTTTTTTAAAGGTTGAAAAATAGCTGTCGGACAAAAAAAAAGATCTACGATAAAACAAAGGCTTGATGGAGAAGAGACACAGGAAGCAGGAGAACTGAAAATGCTTAATTGTGAGACTATAGTAAGTACCTACTGAAATTAAGGTTCAAAATAGACAATCCAATGAAACTACAGTGCCACCTCTAAATTAAACTGAGGTAAGGCACACACCCCAGTGGCTTTCCCAGTGATAACAGAACAAATGTCAGATTGAGGAAAATTCATCTACCTTAGAATCCTGCTAAAATACAAGAATTTAAACATTTTAATGAATAAATAATGTTATAAAATACTTTCGTCCTATATGAGACAAATGTTGAATTCCTAGGTTACGGAAACAGGATTATCTCTAAAGACTGGAACAATTTAGCAGCAGCTATAATAGGATCTGTTTCTTTATTACAATGGCTGACATGGTGTGAGAAGAAGCTGCAATTTCAGAAAACATAATAAGTCTAAAGGTGTTGAAATTGTGAAAGACCAATTGGTAGGTGAGGGTCAATTTTCTGACTTAGCAGATGAAATGTGATGACTCTATTTTTATACAATATACTTCAGTAGAATTAAAATTCTGGGATAAGATAGAAGAACAAGAAAAAAAAAAAGGTCTATTTCATTTACAAAGATTATGGAAAGCTCCAGATAGAGACTTTTACTGACTTCTTACATAGATTAACATTTGCTATAAACATCAGATCCAGATGTTAGACAGGCATTGATTGAAACTTTAGCTTTCAAAAGTGCAAAGGCAGAGTTTAAAACTGTTCTTAGACCTTTAAAAGCTTGATCAACACAGATAGATGAATAGATTAGAACTACTGGTGGTATTGACCCTAAAGACCATGTAATTGGAAAAACAGTGGCCACTAATCTTATATATACAAATGTCCATTCTTTTGACTATAGAAGATGAGGATATTTCAAAAGGGATTCTAGATTATTCTAGATATTTGTTGGAATACATTTTAAAACTTTTTTCACTTAACTCTCTAGGCTTTGGTACAGTAAGATATATATTTTTTTAATTTTACATTTGTGAAATTAGGAGAGTATTATTTATTATTCGTATTCCACTTTGTTTGACTATAAATATAACTACAGGAGTAGCTAACAGCATTTATAAACTCATTAGATGTATATTCACAAATGTTATGTATTGTTTACCAATATGCTGAGGAAAATAAAATATTGTAGGATGAAAGTAATTATGCATATTACATATGGTGGCATCATTTAAAGTTATCAATTAATAACTCATATTAGTATTCCTATGCATTTCTTTGTATAAGCCACTGACTCAAATAAATGCTTCCTAATGGGGTGTTCAACTAGAAACACTGGAATGATATGTGGGTACACTCTACAATGGTTGCTGAGCTTGGCATATGTACTAATGGTATCCGGACTAGAAAATGTTCCTTGTGCCAAGAAATTCTATCAGATTTTTTTTTCTATTAAATTAGAGTCAGGGTATCTGGTCTTCAGCTGAGGTATTTGCTCTATTTGGAGTTGAGGTTTATGATGGGTGATATGTGGATCTCTGCACTCCTCTACATGCAGTCATTCAGTGTGATATTTGTTGAAGATGCTTTCTTCCCTCCAGTATGTGCTTTTCAGATTCTTTATCAAATATGAAGTGTATGGAGCTATGTAGGACTGAGCTTGAGTATTAGTTTTGATTATATATGAGTATAAATTTTTACGCTTTTTATTTTATGCTATAATCCAAATAACCACAGAGAAACTGAGTAAAGAGCCAGCGATAAGAAGATTATCAACCTGAATATAATAGGTTATGGACCGAAGGAAAAACCTTCTATGCATTCTTTTTAGAAGTGGAAAACAGAAGATAACATGTTGGTGATAGAAAGGGTAAACAACAACAGAATAGTCTGAAATGGAAGAGAATGGGGCTCTTGATTATTTTCCAAAACATTGGGGTAAGGCTTTATTGCTGAAGACAACATACTAATGGAATAATTTAGGCTTCTTCCTAAATAGAAGCTTATCCTCTACTTACTACCAATAATTACGGTATTGGGTATTATACTGGAGGAAAATGTAATCCTCAGCCTTAAACCTTTCAAACTACTACAGTGACTTGCCTATATGATATGCAGGTGCAATATTGGTATGCATGTTATGGAGGTAACCACTACTTTTTTTTTTTTTTCTGAGTTAAAACACACTCAATGATATGGAACACATACCTGACAATGCTAAACAGTCGACGGACTTGAGAACACATAGGTTATGGACCTAAGGAAAAACTTTCAACTGTTATTTTGCTAAACTTAGCCAACAATAAAATAATCCCTAATGATACATTGTTATTCTTACAGAATAGTGCCTAATTCAAGACACATCAGTTAAGTTTCTTCACATCATAAATATAATTAGCACAAAGGTCCATTTGAATGGGAATGTATATTTGGAGGAACTTGTAGAAGTTGTGGGTAAGGAAAAAACAAGATCAAATGGACAATGAGAGGAAATCAAGAGACTGTGTGACATAGAATGTCTTTACCAATCTTTTTCCATCATGGATCAGAGTTCCATTGGAAGAGAAAAAAGAAAGTTCGCAAGAGCCAGAGGTTGTGGTTAATTTCAAGGAAAATATCTTCCAATACACACTGGGATTTATACAATATGAACTAATAGAGACTATAGAAGCATGCACAAGACCTGGCAAGTTTCAAGCCTGATGGTGTCCTAGCACTGAGAGGGGAATGTACCCACCAAATACCACCCCTAACCAAGAAGCTATCTACATGTGGTACCCACTGGAAAAGGGAAAATGAATGCTCTCTAAAGGAGTATCATTGGATCTATCAACCACACTTTAGGGTGGTCTGCATGGAAAGAAGTAGTTGACCAACAGAAAAAAAAATCAGTGATATTTTTGTTGACAGTTTTTCTCATATTGCTTTCTTTGGGAAATTTTCTCTTATTGGTACTTTCTTTGAAGTTTTTGGTGCTTTTTTAATGTTTCTTGGTTCTTTGGTTTTGTTTTTATTATTCTTATGTTGTTTGGTTGAAAGAGAATGGAAGAGATAAAATATCAGTTTGTATATATATATATATATATATATATATATATATGAGGAATTTTGAGAAATTGTGAGTGAAGAAAACACATGATCAAATTATAGACTATAATGAAAATTCAATTACAATTAAGAATTCAAATTATATGAGGAACAGTGGTAAATACCTTTCTTTCTAGAGAGTTTTCAGGAGACTGATGCAAGAGAACGAAAAATGAGAGACCAGATCAGCCTTTGTAGTTAGAGATTACGAAAGAAAGAAAGAAAGAAAGAAAGAAAGAAAGAAAGAAAGAAAGAAAGGAAGGAAGAGCGAAACATGAGATATAAAGTAAAAATTAAAATTTTAGTCTCAGATGGAAGAACAACAAAATGACCAAATAAGACATGTAGTATATTCTATCAATAGCATTCATTTTTAAATTATTGGTGCAAAATAAAAAAAAAAAAAAGTTACTTCTACCATTACTTGAAGGACATACATCATTCCCTGGGAAAAGTTTATAGTCTCACTAATTTTTATAAAGATATTTTCTTCTTTTATATTTCAGATGCTATCCCCAAAGCCTCCTATAGCCTCCTCCTGCCATGCTCTCCAACCCACCCACTCCTCCTTCTTGGTCCTGGCATTCTCCTGTACTGGAGCATATGATCTTCGCAAGACCAAGGTCTTCTCCTCCCATTGATGGCCAACTAGGCCATCCTCTACTACATATGCAACTATAGACACAGCTCTGGGAGGGTACTAGTTAGTTCATATTGTTGTCCCTCCTTTAGGTTTGCAGACCCCTTTAGCTCCTTGGGTACTTTCTCTACCTCCTACATTAGGGGCCCTGTGTTCCATCCAACAGATGCCTCACTAATCTTCAATACATAGTATCCTGTTTATTTGCTGGCTTCTCTATTTCTCCAAGTTACTTGTAATTCTCACTGGCATGCTCTGACTCTCTACTTGAAGTTAATTTCATTAATATACCATATTTCTTTCTGAATTTGTTATACTTGTTGTTTTTTATTTGGTTAATACTGGGCTGCATAGTACATAAATACTTTTGAATGGCAGAAATATTTCAGTTAATTATGAGGACATTAGCATTTGTGTTTGAAGGGGACTTTCTAGAGCTAGAGAAAAATCCAACATATCCTGGGAATTCTATCAGATTTTTAAAATATAAGTTTTATGAGCTATTTGTATGTCAACTAATTCCACTTCTGAGCTTGAATTTGAACCATATTTTTCCCAAGGAAATAGCCAAAAGACAGGTTCAGAAGAGACTCCCTTTATCTTAGCCTAAGAGGGAAATTATGGTAGAATTTAATTTCTTTAGACTTAAACTCAGATAGGGATGAGCATTGATTTTGGACTTCAATGCCTTCATCTTTGGCACGGTCATCTTTTTTTATTAGTGAGATCACTGAGTTATTGAATTTTAGACTCTTCCTGAGGGATATTCTTAGGTCTTTTAGATTAAAAGGTATAGATAGGTAGTGATTGGCATTTCAATATTAGAATATGTTAATATTTTGTTTTATGTTTCAAGAATTCTTTAATATAGTTACCAATTTTGTTCATCAGATTTAGATAGAAAGTAGAAAAAGACATAGATTTGACTTTAAAGATCTTGTAGCTCTGAAGAGAAAAGTAAAATGGTATTACAAAACCAGTTTTAGACATATTTTCACTGAGTATAACTAACTTTAATGGTAAATACAAAATAGTACTAGAAGATATATAAAAAAATCTTCCAATGGGCATATATAAATGACTATCTGATATATACCTGTTTTGTTTTGTTTTGTTGTTTTTATTTTTTCAAAAAAATACTGCTGCTGTACAATAATAGAAACAGTAATTTGTCTTTCCTATCTTCCACAAGGCAAATTAATCAACAGAATTCTTAGATACAGGGCAATTTTTGAATACAATTAAAATCATAAAAATTACAGTTTCACAAATAAGATATAATAAGGTATATGAAGCCCATTTGTGAAATATTATGGAAGGATTCAACAAAGAGACTTAACTGGATAAGGAAATATAGAGTCCCTTTGACAAATGGGCTTTTAGTAAGGCTATTGGGTTGAGTAACAGATTTTCTAAAAGGGGGAAACATTCCGCCCTTGAGATATATAGATGAGATATAATCACCTAATCAAAGAGAGCAAGCACCTGAGCGATGTGAGATAAAACAAGAACAATCAGAGAAGTTTCAAAGTCATTAGATATTTTAATTTTACTTTTAAACAATATTTCATTGATCATTAATTGTCCTTGATTTACTTACTTTTTATATCCATTTTCAATAAGAAATCATAGACTGTGTACTTTTTTGCATATAACCAGAAGTGATTAGATAGTTATGTATTCAGATATTGTATAAAATATATAAATCATGTTTAAGATGACACACTTCACTTCTGAAATACATTGATTCTTCTAACAACTGGTTATATCTGTATTTTGGATAATAGGGTTTTAATCTGCCAGTGTACAGTTTCAATAAGCACACTATTTTAAGAAGCTAGTCATTGCTGAAGATGATAGGGTACTGAGAAGCATCGGGGCTCTCCAAAAGATAATACTGTTATCATACCAGATTTAATATCTTTTCAATTAAAATTGTAGTTTAGGGGAAAATATCTTTGGGAATTTCATTTTGGGAAGGACAGTTCTCTTTTTTCTGCCTGTATTTGCTGCTGCCTGACTCTTGTGGAGATAGTAAGCCTCAGCAGGAAAGTAGGAAGGGAGAACACAGAGATGAAGGAAGTAGAGTGCAAATATCACTTGGGCCTGAAAGGACTTGAGTGAAGATACACAACAGCAGATATACAAGAGCAGATACACAAGTAGTGGTTACCAGGGCTCTATAAGAAAACAAAAAAAAAAAATTTATTAAGTGTGTTGGGAAAGGGGTGAGGCCATCACCTAGGTGTATACATGTCTGTATCTAGCATCTTGTGTCTGGGAAACAGTTTTCTGAAAGTCATATATCACTTCTGACTCTTACAATATTTCTGGTCTCTTTTTATTATATATTCCTAAGCCTTGATGGTAGAGGTATAGTATACACTTCATATAGGGCTCAGCATTTCAAAATTCTTAACTCTTTGCTTAACTCTTTCAGTTGAAGTTTTTCGTATTAATTGCCATCTACTGGAAGAAGTGACTTCTTGCATTAGGGCTGATCACAGTGCTGAAATATTGATGTAGGAATGTGTGATTAGTGGGCTTATACAAGATGTAAGAAGAGAGGGAAAGACCGGCATATATAAAAGGTGAGTTGAATTCACTGAATTCTTTTCTCTCAGTAAGGCTGAGAAATAATTTCTGTGAACAAATGCTGACACAAAATTCATACTGATTGACTTAGCTCTTCTAAGTTCACACATCACAATTTGCAAAAGAAACATATTATACAGCTTAATATAATTTTAATATTATATCTAAACTTATCAAATATTTTAATGATTTTATGGAGAAAGTATGAAGTTAAAGCTAGCAGAATCATTGAACTTCAATATAAAAAATGATAAGACAATTCTGTCAGCTATATATTATTAAAACAATTTTTCTTTTAAAGACTTAAAAAATATTAAAAATGTTTATGTGTATGAAAGTTGTATCTGCTTGTGTATTTATTCACTCCTTGATTCTTTTTAAAGAACTTTTAAAAAACGTTTTATAAACTGTTTTGTAAAACCTTTAAAAGAAAAAAATCTCTATTTTCAAATTCACTGTTGTAAATTCATAGAATAAATTAGCCAATTATTATGCACATGAATATTTATTTCTTCCATTGTATTTTTTTATCAATTTGTGCTCTACAAAGAGAGGCAATATTAAGTACTATAATTGTATGTGGTTGGGGGTTGTAGAGGATGAAGTGCTTATGTATTGAAAGACACTAACAGTCAAGTGTTGGGATCTGAGGTCAGTTCACAGGACCCACATATTTAAAAGGGGGAACTGTCTTCCACTAGTTGTTCTCCAATCTCTGCAAGTGCATAGTGACATGTACAAACAAACACACACACACACACACACACACACACACACACACACACACACACACAAATATGTACTTAAGTAAGATTATGTAATTCAAGAATAATTGATAAAGTAGAAGCAAAATCTTTGTTTTTTGTTTGTTTTTGTTTTGTTTTGTTTTTGTTTTCTGAGACAGGGTTTCCCTGTGTAGCCCAAGCTGGCCTCAAACTCAGAAATCTGCCAGCCTCTGCCTCCCAAGTTCTGGGATTAAAGGCATGGGCCACCACTGTTCTGCAAAATCTTAGTTTTAAAGACAAAAAAATAAACATATAAACTAAAATAGTCAACTACAAACTTATTTTTCTGCATTCAGAAAATTATGAGGATCTTTCATCATCAACATATCCATTATTAATAGCCATGAAGGTGAAAATAATATTGACTTCACAAACTACAGTGGTATTGAGGACCCCCCCCCAAAAAAAAAAAATCTCTGACACAGTTTTAACATGTCTGAAGACTTTGAGGATATACATTACAGAGAGAAGTGCTATGGTATTTTAAAAACCTTCATAATTATTGGGTGGTGGTGGTGGTGGTGGTGCATTCCTTTAATTCAAGCACCAAGAGGGCAGAGGCTGATAAATCTGTGAGTTCAAGGCCAGCCTGTCTACATTACAAGATCCAGGAAAGCCTGGGCTACACAGAGATACCTTGTCTAGAAAACTAATAAATAAATAAACAAATGAATAATAAGAATAAATCAATTAATAAAAACTAACTAGACAAATGAGAAAGAAGAACATGATCAGGCCAGATATTTACAAATCAATTTACAGAGCATGGAAAGTAGTTTAAAAAACTGAGATAGCAAAATGCATGGAAATATTTCTGGCATTTAAGTTTGTAATAAGCATTGAGAAGGAAATGGTTAACGCACCACTTGTGTAAAATCTGAGAAATAAATATAATAGCAGAGCAAATGAACTTCAGGATGTGAATGATGCAATTTCAAGGTAGACTGTCAAAGGAACATATTACCCAGTACACACTAGGAGATAAAAGAAAGAAAAAGGGAAAGAAAAGAAAAGAAAAGAAAAGAAAAGAAAAGAAAAGAAAAGAGAAAAGGAAAAGTAAAGAGAACCTTACGGAGTTGGGGGCGGTGGGTCACTACAATTACAACTTACAAAAAATGCAGAGCTCAAGGTTCCTTAAGCCAGGGAAATAAAATGTTTTCTTTGCTTTCCCTACTTTCCCAGAAAAAAAAAAAAAAAAAAAAAAAAAAAAAAAAAAAAAAAAAAAAAANCTCTTTTCAAAAACAATTTTAAGCCTTCTCTGGTAGCAATTAATAATTTGTGTACTTACTGAAACTTCATTCTATATCATTTAATTCTAAAGGAGAATACGAGTTTAAAACAATATTTCTGTGACTTAAATATGTTTGAATTCAGAAGAAAACCCATGTGTACCAAATCACAAGTACATATTTAGAACACAATTTTTTTGTAATTATACACTATCTTGCAAAGAAATTTGAACATAAGGGGAGTACAGTTGTTTTCTTTTTCAGTTAGATATTTTATTTAGTTACATTTCAAATAATATTCCCTTTCCCTGATTCCCCTCCAAAAACCCCCCATCCCATCCCACTGCTCCCTCACCCACCCACTCCGCTTCCCTCTCCAGGCATTCCCCTACACTGGCGCATCAAGCCTTCATAGGACCAAGTGCCTCTCCTCTTATTTATGTTCCACCAGACCATCTTCTGTTACATATGTAGCTGGTGCCATGGGTCCCTCCATGTGTACTCTTTGGTTGGTGGTTTAGTCCCTGGGAGCTCTGGGAATGCTGATTGGTTCATATTGTTGTTCCTCCTATGGGGCTGCAAACTCCTTCAGCTCCTTCAGTCCTTTCTCTAGCTCCTTCATTGGGGACCCTGTGCTCAGTCTAATGACAAATACTTCTGTATTTGTCAGACACTGGCAGATCCTCTCAGGAAAGAGCTATATCAGGCTCCTGTCAGCAAGCACTCGTTGGCATCCACAATAGTGTCTGGTTTGGGTAACTGTATATGGGATGGATCCCCAGATGGGACATTCTCTGGATGGCCTTTTCTTCAGTTTCTATTCAACACCTTGTCTTTGTATCTCCTCCCATCTGTATTTTCATCCCTCCTTTTTTAATTTATTTAGCCAGAAAGTATAATTTTATTGTGGGTTTTTGTAACTCCATTCAGCTCTTTACATTCCTGTCTATCACTGATTTGCCTAATATATTTTTATTGGATATTTTCTGTATTTACATTTCAAATGTTATCCCCTTTCCTGGCTCCCACTCTGGAAACCCCCTATCCCATCCTCCCTTCCCCTGCTTCTATGAGGTTGGTTCTCCATCCACAAACTTGCTCACACTTCCCCAACCTCAATTCTAATACACTGGGGCATCTGTCCATCCTTCATAGGACAAAGGATCTCTCCTCCCATTGATACATGACAAGACCATCCTCTGCAACATTTGCAGCTGGAGCCATTTGTACTCCTTTGTTGATGGCTTAGTCCCTGAGAGCTCCAGGGAGACTGGCTGGTTCATATTCTTGTACTTCCTATGGGGTTGCAATTCCCTTCAACTCCTTCAGTCCTTTCTCTAACTCCTCTATTGAGGACCCCACACTCAGTCCAATTGTTGGCTACTCACATCCATCTCTGTATTTGTAAGGCTCTGGCAGGGCCTCTCAGGAGACAGCCATATCAGGCTTCTTTCAACAAGCACTTCTTGACATCCACAATAGTGTCTGGGTTTCTTCACTGTATATGGGATAAATAACCAGTGTAACAGTCTCTGGATGGCATTTTCTTCAGTCTCTTCTCTAAAATTTATCTCCACATTTGCTCCTGTGAGTATTTTGTTCTTCTTCTAAGAAGGTCTGAAGCACCCATACTTTGGTCTTCCTTCTTCTAGAACTTCATGTGGTCAGTGAATTTTATCTTGGGTATTCCAAATTTCTGAGGTAATATCAACTTACCAGAGTGTCCAACCCTGTGTCTTCTTCTGTGATTGGGTTACCTCACTCAGGATGATATTTTCTAGTCCCATCCATTTGCCTAAGGATTTTATGATTTTTATTGTTTTTAATAGCTGAGAAGTATTCAATTGTGTAAATGTTTCACATTTTCCATATCCATTCCTCTGCTGAGGGACATCTTGGTTCTTTTCAGCTTCTGGCTATCATACATAAGGCTGCTATGAACATAGTGCATATGTCCTTACTACATGTTGGAGCATCTTGTGGGTATATGCCCAGGAGTGGTATAGCTGAGTACTCAGGTAGTAATATGTCAAATTTTTCTGAGGAACAACCAAACTGATTTCCAGAATGGTTGTACCAGCTTGCAATCCCACCAGCAATGGAGACCTGTTCCTCTTTCTCCACATCCTAGAGAGTATCTGCTGTCACCTGAGTTTTGCTTTTAGCCATTATGACTGGTATGAGGTGGAATCTCAGGGTTGCTTTGATTTGCATTTTGCTGATGACTAAGGATGTTGAACATCTCTTTAGGTGTTACTCAGCCATTCAGAATTCCTCAGTTGAGAATCCTTTGTTTAGCTCTACACTCCATTAGTTTTTGTAGGGTTATTTAGTTCTCTGGAGTCCAGCTTCTTGAATTCTTTATATATATATTGGATATTAGTCACCTACATGATTTAGGATTGTAAAGATCCTATCCCAATCTGTTGGTGGCCTTTCTGTCTTATTGACAGTCTCTTTTGCCTTACAGAAGCTTTGCAATTTTATGAAGTGCCATTTGTCAATTCTTGATATCAGAGCTGGTGCTCTATTCAAGAATTTTCCCCTGTGCTCATGCACTCGAGGCTCTTCCCCACTTTGTTTTCTATTAGTTGCAGTGTATCAGGGTTTATGTGGAGGTCCTTGATCCACTCAGCCTTGTACAAGGAGATAATTAAAAAATCAAGTGACCATTGGTGTGTGGGTTCATTTCTGGGTCTTATTCTATTGATCTACCTGCCTGTCACTGTAACAATAACATGCAGTTTTTATCACAATGGCTCTGTTGCAGAGCTTGAGGTTAGGGATGGTGATTCCCCAAAACATTTTTTTTTATTATTATTGTTGAGAATAGTTTTCACTATCCTAGGTTTTTTTGTTATTCCAGATAAACTTGCAAATTGCTCTTTCTAACTCTGTGAAGAATTGAGTTGGAATTTTGATTGGGATTGCATTGAATGTGTAGATTGTTTTTGGCAAGATGGCCATTTTTACTATATTAATCCTGCCAATCCATGAGCATGGGAGATCTTTCCATCTTCTGAGATCTTCTTCAAATTCTTTTTTCAGAGACTTGAAGTTCTTGTCATACATATCTTTCACTTCCTTAGTTATAGTTATTCCAAGATATTACATATTATTTGTGACTATTGTTAAAGGTTTTTCCCCTAGTTTCTTTCTCAGCCTGTTTATCCTTTGAGTAGAGGAAGGCCACTGATTTGTTTAAGTTAATTTTATATCCAGCCACTTTGCTAAAGTTGTTTATCTGCTGTAGGAGTTCTCTGGTGAAATTCTTGGTGACAATTATTCTATCATACCATCTGTAAATAGTGACATTTTCACTTCTTCCTTTTCAATTTGTACCCCTTTGACCTCCTTTTGTTGTCTAATTGCTCTAGCTACAATTTCAAGTACTATGTTGAATAGATAGGGAGAGAGTGGGCAGCCTTGTCTTGTCCCTGATTTTAGTGGAATTGCTTCAAGTTTCCCTCCATTTAGTTTGATGTTTGTTACTGGTTTGCTGTATATTGCTTTTTCTGAGTCTAGGTATGGTCCTTGAATTCTTGATCTTTCTAAGGAGGCATGTTGAATTTTGTCAAATGATTTTTCAGCATCTACTGAAATGATCATGTGGATTTTATCTTTGAGTTTGTTTATGTAGTGGATAACATTGATGTGCTTCTTTATATTGAACCACCCCTGCATCACTGGGAAGAAGTGTACTTGATCATGATGGATGTCTTCTTCAATTCGGTTTGTGAGAATTTTATTGATTATGTTTGCATTGATATTCATAATGGAAATTGTTCTGAAGTTCTCTTTCTTTGTGGGGTTTTTGTATGGTTTAGGTATCAGAGTAATTGTAGCTTCTTAGAACAAATTGGAAATTTTCCTTCTGTTTTTTATTTTGTGGAATACTTTGAAGGTTTTTGTTATTAGGTCTTCTTTGAAGGTCTGATAGAACTCTGCACTAAACCCTGTGCTTTTCTTGGATGAGAGACTATTAATGACAGCTTCTGTTTCTTTAGGGGATTTGGGATTCTTTATATCATTTTTCTGATCCTGATTTAAATTTGGTACCTCGTATCTCTCTAGAAAATTGCCCATTTCATTCAGATTTTCCAGTTTTGTTGAGTATCCTCTTTTGTAGTAGGATATGATGATTTTTTCCCTCAGTTTCTGTTGTTATATCTCCCTTTTCATTTCTTATTTTGTTGATTTGGATGTGGTCTTTGTGCCCTCTGGTTAGGTTGGCTAAGAGTTTATCTATCTTATTGATTTTTTTCAAAGATCCAGCTAAAGGTTTGGTTGATTCTTTGTATAGTTCTTTCTGTTCCTACATGGTTGATTTTATCCTTGACTTGGATTATTTCCTGCCTTTTTTCCTCTTGGGTGTATGTGCTACTTTTTGTTCTAGAGCTTTCAGATGTGCTGTCAAGCCACTAGTGTATACTCTCCCAATTTCTTTTTGGAGGCACTAAGAGTTTTGCTTTTTCCTCTTTGCTGTGCTTTCATTGTGTCCCATAAGCTTGGGTATGTTGTGGCTTCATTTTCACTAAAATTTAAGAAGTCTTTAATTTCTTTCTTTATTTGTTCCTTTACCAAGTTATAACTGAGTAGAGTATTCTTCTGCTTCCATGTATATGTGGGATTTCTATCATTTTATTGTTTTTGAAGACCAGGCTTGGTCCAAGCTGATCTTATAGTATGCATGGAATTATTTCAATCTTCTTATATCTGTTGAGGCCTGTTTTGTGAGCAATTGTATAGTCAATTTTGCAGAAGGTACCATGAGGTTCTGAAAAAAATGTATATTCTTTTGTTGTAGGAAAAAATGTTCTATACATGCCTGTTAAATCCATTTGTTTCATAACTTCTGGTAGTTTCACTGTGTCTCTCTTTAGTTCCTGTTTCCATGATCTGTCCATTGCTGAAAGTGGGTTGTTGAAGTCACCCACTATTATTGCATGAGGTGCAATGTATACTTTGAGCTTTAGCAAAGTTTCTTTTATAAATGTGGGTGCCTTTGCATTTGGAGCACAGATGTTCATAACTGAGAGTTCATCTTTGTAGATTTTATCTTTGATGAGTATAAAGTGTTCTTCCTATTCTTTTTTGATAACTTTAGGTTGAAAGTCGATTTTATTCAATGGCTTCTCCAGATTTTTTCTTGGGACCATTTGTTTGGAAAAAAAAAAATTCTAGCCTTTTACTCTGATGTATTGTTTGTCTTTGTCACGAGGTGGGTTTCCTGTGTGCAGCAAAATGTTGGGTCCTGTTTATATATTCCTTCAGTTAGTCTGTGTCTTTTTATTGGGGAATTGAGTCCATTGATATTAAGAGATATTAAAAAAGTGATTGTGGCTTCCTGTTCGTTTTGTTATTAGAGGTAGAGTTATGTTTGTGTGACTATCTTTTTGGTTTGTTAAAAGAAGATTATTTTCTTGCTATTTCTTGGGTGAAGTTTCCCACCTTGTGTTGGAGTTTTACATTGATTATTCTTTGATAGGTTGGATTTGTGTAAAGTTTTTGTGTTAACTTTTTATTTTCTTTTGTAATGGAATAGCATTATTTCTCCATCTATTGTAATTGAGAGTTTTGTTGGCCTAATAGCCTGGGCTGGCATTTTTGTTCTCTCTTTTTTTGTTGTTGATTTGTTTTGTTTCTTGTTTGTTTGTTTGTTTGTTTGTTTGTTTGTTTTTTAGAGACAGGGTTTCTCTGTGAAGCCCTGGATGTCCTGGAACTCACTCTGTAGACCAGGCTGGCCTCGAACTCAGAAATCCACCTGTCTCTGCCTCCCAAGTGCTAGGATTAAAGGCATGAGCCACCACGCCCAGCTGCATTTGTGTTCTCTTATGGTCTGTATGACATGTGCCCTGGTACATGTAATTCTGCTGTAATTCTGATAGGACTGCCTTTAAATGTTACTTGACATTTTTCCTTTACTGCTTTTAGTATTTTCTTTGTTTGTTTGTTTTGTGCATTTGGTGTTTTGATTATTATTTGAAGGAAGGAATTTCTTTTCTGGGGCAATCTATTTTAAGTTCTGTAGACATCTTGTATGTTCATGGTCATCTCTTTCTTTGGTTTGGGAAGTCTTCTATAACTTTACTGTCCCTTTAAGTTGGGAATTTTCATGCTCCCATCTATACATACTATCCTTAGGTTTGATTTTCTCATTGTGTCCCAGATTTGCTGGATGTTTTGGGTTAGGATCTTTTTGTATTTTGCATTTTCTTTGGCTGATGTGTTAATGTCTGCTATGGTATCTTCTGCACCTGAGATTCTCTCTTCTACCTCTTGTATTCTGTTAGTGATGCTCACATCTATGACTCCTGATCTCTTTCCTAGGTATTTTTGTCTCCAGAGTTGTCTTGCTTTGAGACTTTTGTTGTTGTTGTTGTTTCTACTTCTATATTTAGATTCTGAATGGTTTTGTTCAATTCCTTCACTTATTTGGTTGTGTTTTCCTGTAATTCTTTAAGGTATTTTGTGTTTCCTCTTGAAGGGCTTCTATCTGTTTACCTGTGTTCTCTTGTATATTTTTAAGGGAGTTATTATTGTCCTTCTTAAAGTCCTCTATCAGCATCATGAGATTGATTTTAAATCCAAATCCTGCTTTTCTGGTGTGTTGGGGTATCCAGGACTTGCTGTTTTGTGAGAACAGTGTTCTGATGATGCCATGTAGCCTTGATTTCTGTTGATAAGATTCTTGCACTTGCTTTTATTCTTGCCATCTTGTTACCTCTGGTGTTACTTGTTCTTGATTTCTCTTGCTTGAGCTTGTCCCACCTGTGGGCCTATAAGCCTCTGACAGCACTCCTGGGATACCAGCTCTCACCTGGCAGGACCGTGCACAGTGGGCTGAGGAATAACCCCAGCTCCTGGGTGCTGATGGTGGCTGGAAGGACCCTGTTCCAGCTGCTCCACTGCTCCTGTGTCCTATGTATTCCTGGATGGTCCAGGATTAGACATTAACTGGAGAGAAAATAGTACAGCCATTTTTCTACAGCCTTCATTATGCACCTTTCTGATTCATTCAAGTACTTTCCCTTACCTTCTTGTTATCTTGTTAAATAATCCAGATGGTTTGTTTATGTACTTTTTTTCCTGTTGACTTTTTAGCAATGACATTAATTGGTTGGATATCTTGCTTGCTTGCTTCATATTGAGCATTTGCAATGATTCTGTTTAAAATAAAACAGAAATCCTCAATTATAGGATTTTAATTTCTCTAAATGCTGAAAGATCCTTACTACAGAGAAAGGTCACAGAATCATTATGTCATTTTCAACAGTATTAATATTTTAAAATATAAAACAAAAATATTAATTTTACTACTGTATAAAACATTAGCTGTTCTGTGAGATGCTATTAAATAATGATCAAAAATATATTAAGGGTTTTCATTTTAATCCATTGTAATTCCACAGCAAATATTCATTTGTTATTGTTCACACAATATGTTCCTTTTACATAACTAACTTTTTCCTATAAATTCAATTTATTGAGGGAACATGATTTTAGCTGAGATATTAAAATACATATACATGGAATATTTTCGTGCTTCGACTACAAAATACATATACTGTTTGGGAGCTCCCAGAAAATTTTTTAGTCTATGCTTATTAATGGGGCAACATGTTTATAGAATACACATACAAGTAGACAATAAAGTCACATATGAAATAGAAGTTCTTTGGATTGGAATGTATTCCTTACAGGTTTACAATATTAATATCTCCACAATAACATAAAAAGAATCTTTCAATAGTTAATTTCTGTCAACTAATATAGCTAAACTTAGAAGACAGTTATTGTCCCTCAATTTGAAGTGAATTCAGGAGAACAATAAAAATAATGAAATAAGGATTTCTTACTTTATCTTATCTTGTGTTTTTATTAAAATATATATAATTAATAAAGATTACCTTATTTTTTCTCTTTTACAAAGTCTAACATTTTATTGCACCAAATCAACCTTATATTAGTTAATTTTGTTCTAAATTTATTTAGAGGCAATACACATGTATCTATGTATAACAATTAAATGTTGATACTATTTTAAATGCTACGTTCAGTATATTATCAAGGGAAATGTTTGCATAGATTTTTCTAATTTTTCAGAAGTAACTTGATAATTTTGTTAGGAATAATAAAAAATACTCATTTTGGAAAGTAAGACGTGTATTTTTCTAAAGTATATATCAATTACTATATCTAAATAGCTCTATAAATAGCATATTTCATCTTACATTTTGTGTTGGGTTTGATGAATCATAAATAAATATTTTCCAAAAGATATTGAGGAGGAGTGGATAGAAGTAAGTGAGGAGGTGGAGGGGAAAGACTGGAAGGATATGGAGGAGAACTGTGGTCAAGATATAAAGTAAATGAATGAATGAATGAATGAATGAGTAAATATCAAGCTGAAAATCTAGAAGATCTAGTTACATATTTCAGTCTAAAGATCCGGGAATATAGGCAATCTATTCAAAATTGTAATTTCCTCTTAGCTCATGTAAAAGTAGCCTTTATTAGTCAGTTATTCACCTAATGGAGAGGACACATTCAAATCAAGGAGGACATTGACCTATTTATTTACTGTGAAACTCTGTTAGGAGCCGCGGGCTCCATCCCCAAGCCAAGCCGCTACGCGTCCCGAACGGGAGCGGCTAGTGACGATTGTAAACAACTCAATACGCAGGCGTGGTGACGTAATCACATTAGTCACCGCCCAGGCCCGGGGCATATGAGAGTAGCAACCAATCCAAGACGGCACGTGTCACGCTGACGTATATGTGAACGTGGGTA
>LR750411.1:411840-484346 GCA_902729485.2 Mus minutoides | reverse complement strand
GGTTACAGGTGAGTGGAGCACACCTTGGGCTTTGAAATTGCTGAGGGTCCAGGTGCAGCAGCAGCTGGAACATAGGAACTCCGCCCAACCAGAGGATGGGACCCCTCCCAGCCAGGTCCTCTCTGCCGCAGCTGCCCGCCATCATCCCTCTCTGAGCCCAGCCGAGGCCAATAGAGCAGCTTGTTCACTCTCCAACACCTCAGGACATTAGGTACACATGGGGGGGGTACAGGGGGAGTTGGACTACCAGAAATGCTGTCAGAGGCTAACAGAATCACAGGAGGATCAAGCTAAAACCAGTGACAGCTTGAACATTAACATCAGAAATCTCCAGATGGTGAAAGGCAAACGTAAGAATCCCACTAACAGAAAACAAGAAAAAGGGGCATCATCAGAACCCAGTACGCCCACTGCAAGGAGTCCTGGATACCCCAACATGCCTGAAAAGCAAGACTCAGATTTTAAATCATATCTCATAATGATGTTAGAAGATCATTAGAAGGACGTCAATAACACACTTAAAGAAATACAGGAGAACAATGCTAAACAAGCAGAAGCCCTTAAAGAAGAAAAACAAAAATTCTACAAGGAACTACGGGAGAACACTGCGAAAAATGTAGAAGCCAATAAAGAGGAAATACAAAAATCCCTTTAGGAATCACAAGAGAACACTGCTAAACAAGTAGAAGCCCTTAAAGAGCTACAGGCAAACACTGCTAAAAAGGTAGAAGAAATGCAAAAATCCCTTAAAGAACTACAGGAAAACACATCCAAACAGGTGATGGAATTGAAGAAAACCATTCAAGAACTAAAAATGGAGGTAGAAACACTGAAGAAAACCCAAAAAGAGACAACACTGGATATTGAAACCGTAGGAAAGAAATCAGGAACTATAGATGTGAGCATCAGCAACAGAATACAAGAGATAGAAGAGAGAATCTCAGGTGCAGAAGATTCCATAGAGATCATGGACACAACAATCAAAGAAAACGCAAAATGCAAAAAGATCCTAACTCAAAACATCCAAGAAATCCAGGAAACAATGAGAAGACCAAACCTACGGATAATAAGAGTAGATGAGAATGAAGATTCTCAACTTAAAGGGCCAGGAAATATCTTCAACAAAATCATAGAAGAAAACTTCCCATACCTAAGGAAAGAGATGCCCATGAACATACAAGAAGCCTACAGAACTCCAAACAGACTGGACCAGAAAAGAAATTCCTCCCGACACATAATTATCAAAACAACAAATGCACTAAATAGAGATAGAATATTAAAAGCAGTAAGGGAAAAAGGTCAAGTAACANCCATACCTAAGGAAAGAGATGCCCATGAACATACAAGAAGCCTACAGAACTCCAAACAGACTGGACCAGAAAAGAAATTCCTCCCGACACATAATTATCAAAACAACAAATGCACTAAATAGAGATAGAATATTAAAAGCAGTAAGGGAAAAAGGTCAAGTAACATATAAAGGCAGGCCTATTAGAATCACTCCAGATTGCTCACCAGAGTCTATGAAAGCAAGAAGATCCTGGACAGATGTTATGAAGACACTAAGAGAACACAAATGCCAGTCCAGGCTACTCTACCCAGCAAAACTGTCAATTACCATAGACAGAGAAACCAAAATTTTCCATGACAAAACTAAATTCACACAATATCTTTCCATGAATCCAACTCTTCAAAGGATAATAACTGGAAATCACCAACTCAAAGAAGGAAACTACACCCTAGAAAAAATAAGAAAGTAATCTTTTAACAAAACTAAAGGAAGACAGCCACAAGAACAGACTCCCATCTTCAACATCAAAAATGACAGGAAATAACCCTAACTTCTCTTTGATTTCTCTTAACATCAATGGGCTCAATTCCCCAATAAAAAGGCATAGACTAACAGACTGGCTACATAAACAAGACCCAACATTTAGCTGCTTACAGGAAACCCACCTCAGAGACAAAGACAGACACTACCTCAGAGTAAAAGGCTGAAAAACAATTTTCCAAGCACATGGCTCGAAGAAACAAGCAGGAGTAGCAATTCTAATATCGAATAAAATTGACTTCCAACCCAAAATTATCAAAAAAGACAAGGAGGGGCACTTCATACTCATCAAAGGCAAAATCCACCAAAATGAACTCTCAATTCTAAATATCTATGCTCCAAATGTAAGGGCAGACACATTCATTAAAGAAACTTTAGTAAAGCTCAAAGCACACATTGCACCTCACACAATAATAGTGGGAGACTTCAACACCCCATTCTCACCAATGGAGAGATCCTGGAAACAGAAATTAAACAGAGATACAGGGTCACTAACAGAAGTTGTTAATCAAATGGATTTAACAGATATCTATAGAACATTTCATCCTAGAACAAAAGAATATACCTTCTTCTCAGCACCTCATGGTACCTCCTCCAAAGTTGACCATATAATTGGTCACAAAACAGGCCTTAACAGATACAAAAATATTGAAATTATCCCATGCATCCTAACAGATCACCATGGACTAAGGCTGATCTTCAATAACAGCAGAAATAATAGAAAGCCAACATTCACATGGAAACTGAACAACACTCTACTCAATGATACCTTGCTCAAGGAAGAAATAAAGAAAGCAATTAAAGACTTTTTAGAGTTTAATGAAAATGAAGCCACAACATACCCAAACTTATGGGACACATTGAAAGCAGTCCTAAGAGGAAAACTCATAGCCCTGAGTGCCTCCAAAAAGAAACTAGAGAGAGCATATACTAACAGTCTGACAGAACACCTAGAAACCCTAGAATGAAAGGAAGCAAATTCACCAAAGAGGAGTAGATGCCAGGAAATAATCAAACTCAGAGTGGAAATCAACCAATTGGAAACAAAAAGAACTATTCAAAGAATCAACCAAACCAGGAGCTGGTTCTTTGAGAAAATCAACAAGATAGATAAACCCTTAGCCAGACTATCTAGAGGGCAGAGGGACAGTATCCAAATTAACAAAATCAGAAATGAAAAAGGAGACATAACATCTGATCTTGAAGAAATCCAAAACATCATCAGATCCTACTACAAAAGCCTATACTCAACAAAACTGGAAAACCTGGAGGATATGGACAACTTCCTAGACAGATACCAGGTACCAAAGTTAAATCAGGATCAGATTAACAATCTTAACAGTCCCATTTACCCTAAAGAAATAGAAGCAGTCATTAATAGTCTCCCAACCAAAAAAAAAAAAAAAGCCCAGGACCAGATGGGTTTAGTGCAGAGTCCTATCAGACCTTCAAAGAAGACCTAAATCCAACTCTCCTCAAACTATTCCATAAAATAGAAACAGAAGGTACTCTTCCCAATTCATTCTATGAAGCCACAATTACTCTGATACCTAAACCACACAAAGATCCAACAAAGAAAGAGAACTTTAGACCAAAATCCCTTATGAATATTAATGCAAAAATACTCAATAAAATCCTCGCAAACCGAATCCAAGAACACATCAAAACGATCATCCATCATGACCAAGTAGGCTTCATCCCAGGGATGCAGGGTTGGTTTTTTGTATGGAAATCCATCAACATAATCCACTATATAAACAAAATCAAAGACAAAGATCACATGATCATCTCCTTAGATGCTGAGAAAGCATTTGACAAAAATCCAGCACCCATTTATGTTAAAAGTCATGGAAAGATCTGGGATTCAAGGCCCATACCTAAACATAATAAAAGCAATATACAGCAAACCAGTAGCCAACATCAAAGTAAATGGAGAGAAGCTGGAAGCAATCCCACTAAAATCAGGGACCAGACAAGGCTGCCCACTTTCTCCCTACCTATTCAATATAGTACTTGAAGTCCTAGCCAGAGCGATTCGACAACAAAAGGAGATCAAGTGGATACAAATTGGAAAGGAAGAAGTTAAAATATCACTATTTGCAGATGATATGATAGTATATATAAGTGACCCTAAAGATTCTACCAGAGAACTCCTAAAACTGATAAACAGCTTCAGCGCAGTAGCTGGATATAAAATTAATTCAATCAAATCAGTGGTCTTTCTCTACACAAAAGATAAACAGCATGAAAAAGAACTTATGGAAACAACACCCTTCACAATAGTCACAAATAATATAAAATACCTTGGTGTGACTTTAATGAAGGAAGTGAAATATCTGTATGAAAAGAACTTCAAGTCTCTGAAGAAAGAAATTGAAGAAGATCTCAGAAGATGGAAAGATCTCCCATGCTCATGGATTGGCAGGATTAATATAGTCAAAATGGCTATCTTGCCCAAAGAAATCTACAGATTCAATGCAATCCCCATCAAAATTCCAACTCATTTCTTCACTGAGATAGAAAGGGCAATTTGCAAATTCATCTGGAATAACAAAAAAAAAAAAAAAAAAAAAAAAAAAAAAAAAAAAAAAAAAAAAAAAAAAAAAAAAAAAAAAAAAAAAAAAAAAAAAAAAAAAAAAAAAAAAAAAAAAAAAAAAAAAAAAAAAAAAAAAAAAAAAAAAAAAAAAAAAAAAAAAAAAAAAAAAAAAAAAAAAAAAACTAGGATAGCAAAAACTATCCTCAACAATAAAAGAACCTCTGGTGGAATTACTATGCCTGACATCAAGCTGTACTATAGAGAAATTGTGATAAAAACTGCATGATATTGGTATAACAGACAGGTAGACCAATGGAATAGAATTGAAGACCCAGAAATGAACACACACATCTTGGGTCACCTTATCTTCGACAAGGGAGCTAAAACTATCCAGTGGAAAAAAGACAGCATTTTCAATAAATGGTGCTGGCACAACTGGCGGTCCACATGCAGAAGAATGCAAATTGATCCATTCCTTTCTCCTTGTACAAAGCTCAAGTCTAAGTGGATCAAAGACCTCCACATTAAACCAGAGACACTGAAATTCATAGGAGAGAAAGTGGGGAAAACCCTTGAAGATTTGGGCACAGGAATAAAATTCCTCAACAGAACACCAATGGCCTGTGCTATAAGATCACAAATCGACAAATGGGACCTTATAAAATTGCAGAGCTTCTGTAAAGCAAAAGATAGTGTCAATAAGACAAAAAGGCCATCAACGGATTGGGAAAGAATTATTACCAATCCTAATTCTGATAGGAGGCTAATATCCAATATTTACAAAGAGCTCAAGAAGCTGAACACCAGAAATTCAAACAACCCCATTAAAAAATGTGGTACAGAGCTAAACAAAGAATTCTCAATGGAACAATGCCAAAGGGTTGAGAAGCACCTTAAAAAATGTTCGAAATCCTTAATCATCAGAGAAATGCAAATCAAAACAACCCTGGGATTCCACCTCACACCAGTCAGAATGGCTAAGATCAAAAATTCAGGTGACAGCAGATGCTGGCAGGATGTGGAGAAAGAGGAACACTCGTTCATTGCTGGTGGGATTGCAAGCTGGTACAACCACTCTGGAAATCAGTCTGGCAGTTTCTCCGAAAACTGGACATAGTACTACCGGAAGATCCAGCAATACTTCTACTGGGCATATACCCAGAAGATATTCCAACTGGCAACAAGGACACATGCTCCACTATGTTCATAGCAGCCTTATTTATAATAGCCAGAAGCTGGAAAGAACCCGGATATCCCTCAACAGAGGAATGGATACAGAAAATGTGGTACATTTATACAATGGAGTACTACTCAGCTATTAAAAACAATGAATTTATGAAATTCTTGAGTAAATGAATGTATCTGGAGGATATCATCCTGAGTGAGGTAACCCAATCACAAAAGAAATCACTTAACATGCACTCACTGATAAGCGGTTATTAGCCCCAAAACCTAGAACACCCAAGATACAATCTCCAAAACACAAGAAAATCAAGAAAGACCAATGCTTGGATACTTCATTCCTCCCTATAATAGGGATTAAAATATGCATGGAAGGAGGTGCAGAGACAAAGTTTGGAGCTAAACGAAAGGATGGTTCATCCAGAGAATGCCCCACCCGGGAGGTCCATCACATAATCAGCCACCAAATGTAGACACTACTGCACACACCATCAGGATATTGCTGAAGGGACCCTGATATAGCTGTCTCCTGGCAGGCTTTGATAGTCCCTGACAAATACAAAAGTGAATGCTCACAACCATCTATAGAGCAGAACACAGGGTCCCCAATGTAGGAGCTAGAGAGTACTCAATAGCTGTAGGGGTCTGCGACCCTATAGATGGAACAACAATATGAACTAATTAGAACCCCCAGAGCTCATGTCTCTAGCTGCATATGTATTAGAAGATGGCCTAGTTGACCATTATTCGGGAGGAAAGGCCCCTGGTCTAGCAATGTTTATATGCAACAGTAAGGGGGAATGCCAGGGCCAAATAGTGGGAGGGGGAGGGTAGGGGAGCAGGGCGGGGGATGGGTATAGGGGACTTTTGGGTTAACACTTGAAATGTAAATGAAGAATTTCTCTAATAAAAAAAAAGGATCATCTCATCTCTGAAGGTTCATTTAGTTCTTTTTAATTTTAGACATTGATTGTTTTTATAGTCAGTTTTAAACATATGTGGTAACAATCTAAAGTGTTTGTAAATATATTTTTAACTTTTATTTTTATATTGCCCAATTAACTATAGTGCAGCTCTATATTTATTGATTTTTATTTATTTTTGAAATCATATTTTAATTACATCATTTTTTTCTTCCCTTTCTTCCCCCTCATATAGTCATTCCAACTCTCCTTGAATTTCATGTTATTTTATGAACTATTTTTGAATTAATATATGTGTTAATTAAATATTGTAAATATATATAAACATATTTAAATATATAAACATATGTGTAACCAAATTTAATTTTATCAGAAAACAATAAATAAGTTTCTAGCATAATATTCTCTTTCATAAAATTGTATGATATCTACATACATTTTTGAACATTTTTAGTTATTTCAAATGAGACAGATGAATTTTATTTCTAGTTATAGACAAACACTTTATCATTGTTACTTTGAAAAATGACACTACAAGCTTTACAAAACAATGTTAATTAAAATTTAAATAATTATCATTTTTATTGTTTGATGGTACTTTAATTATGCTGAAAAAATGTTATCTGAAAGAAACTATTCAAAATATTGAAATGACATTTTCTACTTTTAATAGAATAAACTGTATAGAAATTGAGATAATATTTTGCATTAGCCATTGCTCTTAGCACTATTTTCTGGTGATAGGAAAGTCAGAAGTATCTCAGTAAGGTGCTTACAAACTCTATTTATAATAGGGAGCACAATAATGAAAGAACCTGTAGCTGTCTATAAAACGTTAGTAGCAGTAAATAATGGGGAAATCTGAGTTAAATCACAGTTTGGATACAGAACAGAATGATAGATTCTTGATCTGATGCACTCAGACACCAAATTTAGGTTGACAAGAGAATAAATATTTAGTAAATATGTACTCTACAGTTCAGTCATTCTGTTCCCAGAGTAAATCAAGGTGAGAAAAAAAAAGTTTTCCTAGGAAAAACATTATACTTTTACACACAGACACACACACGTGCGCACACACATATATAGAAGCCAATAGAAAGCAATCATTATTTTAGACAAGAGAGCAGAAAATAACTAAAAGGCTCACAAATATTCTCAAAAACATAGTTAGAAAATACAAAAATAAATCATAGATGAGGATAATTAATAGGACTAGATAAGTGAAACAGGAAACAAAAAGAACAAGAATCATAACATTAAAAACAAAACAAAACAAAAAACATAGTAACATATGATACCCATCATATATTTGACAATTAAAGGGGAAAAATATAAATAATGCCACAGACAAAAGAGCATCTGGATAGAAACAGCAATATAGTTATGGCCAAAACAGACAAACAAACAAACATAAGATGGAAGGTTTGGGATACATTGCCTATTATCTATTTGAATCTCAGAAAGTAGGACCAAGACAGAGAAAGTGGGAGGGTTACATGACTTAATAGAATACATAAAAGAAATCATACAAAATAGAAAACATAATAGATATATGGCATACATCATTTTGCTTGTATTTTTGTAAAATCAAAACAACCTCAATAGACTCAAGTCATACAGATAGTAAAAAGACAAATACAATAAATACCAGTAAAGAAGAAATGATGTGTAAGTGATAAAATAGGACATGGAATTTTATTCTAATTAAGAAAATGTTAAGATTTAAAGGTAACTTACGTATAAGCTGAAATCCAAATAGACAGAATCAAGAGAATTATCAAACCAGAGTGATGATTCATAAGCAAAAATATTTTAAAGAATTGTTTTCATCCCATCACAATCTGAAAGGCAAAAGCCCTAAGCAAAGGAGTAATATAAAAATGTCATCAAAGAAGATGAAAATAATATTTCAAGAACCAAACAAGAAACTAAAAGGAATAAGTGGCAAACAAAAGATTATATAAATGTAAATAAACAAACTTTGACTACAGAAATAGTTGATAAAATGAGTATTGTTGTGTTATAGATAATATACAGTCAATATTAACTGAAATTTGATTGAATTAGAGTGAAGCTCTACAAGTTAAGACATTAACAACTTAACATTGCAACTAGCAGTTTGAATCACAAGGATTGTTTTAATACAAACAGTATTGTTTGTTTCTCAATTATCTTTAATTTTCAAGTCACTGTATATATGTTTAACTTCTTCATCAATGGCAACACTATCCTTAGCAGTTTTCATAGAGATTAGAACTTTTCTGTAAGCCTAATGCAAATTTTTGACTACATTTTTTTCATAATCCTTAACCACGAATATATAACAATCAGATTTTCTTTTTTTCCCCTTCTTTTTAGATTTTCTTATATATATTACTTTAACTACGAACTTTTCACTTTGAAAATCTATTTTAATAATCTAAATTGTCTTTTGATCCAACTGGTTCCCTTTTTATATCTTTTCAACTACATTGTTATCTGTATTAGAATGAATAGCTAAAATGGATCCTATTATCACAAGTTTTCAGAAAATCTGACAGTTGATAACTAGGAAAAGATTATATTAATTTACTTGCCTTAGGTTTTTGATGTAACTATTTCTTTAGAATTTTACCTATTATTAAAGTGAGGGAAGGCAGAGTTGAATAATGGCACCTTCATTGATTTTTTTTTTTTTTCCTTCTAAGACCAATGAAAATTGGTTGTGATAAGTTCCCTAAATTTTAAAGATTAAATACTTAACTGGATTTCTTCCTCATGGGAATATTGTATCCTTATATAGATAAATAACAGTTTTACAGAATCATCATTATCTTAATCATAATAATATAATGTATTTATTTATCAAATTATTTGTATGTAGAAAAAAATTGTTATTATTCAGTTTCCAACAATTTTTATTTTGTTTATCTAGTTTTATTTTTAATATATTTTTTATATAAGTATATAGTTTTTTAAACAAAAATTTTATTAGATATTTTCTTCATTTACAATTTAAATGCTATCCTGAAAGTCCCTTATACCTTCCCCCTACCCTGCTCCCCAACCCACCTACTCCTATTTCCTGGCCCTGGCATATTGTATTGGGGCATATAATCTTTGCAAGACCAAGGGCAGAAAACAGGGCTCCCCAATGGAGGAGCTAGAGAAAGTACACAAGTAGCTGAAGGGGTCTGTAACCCTATAGGAGAAAACAGCAATATGAACTAACCAGTACCTCCTGAGCTCCTGTCTCTAGCTGCATATGGAGCAGAAGATGGCCTAATCAGCCATCAGTGGGAAGAGAGACCCTTGGTCTTGCAAAGTATATTGTTAAATACTATATTTCTTTCCAAACCTTTTTTATTTAATTAATTTATTTTATACAATCCATATTCCATTCCATGCCCTCCCTCTAAATGTTCTGCATCTCACACCTCCTCCCCACCCCCATGTCTTCATGTGGATGCCTCTACCTACCATCCCTGGCGCCTCCAGTATTTGAGGGTTAGCATCATCTCTCAATGAACACAGATCCCAATGTCCTCTTACTATATGTGTGTTGGTGTCCTCATATCAGCTGATGTATGCTGTCTGTTTGGTGGTCCAGTGTTTGAGAGATCTCTGGGGTCCATATTAATTGAGACTGCTGGTCCTCCCACAGGATTGCCCTACTCTTCAGCTTCTTTCAGCCTTCCCTAATCCTTTATTTTTATAAGATTAAATGTCTGTCACCTTTGTGCCCATGGAGAGTTTAGCATTTATATTGATTTAGATGTACATGACTTTATATATTTATATAATATACTGGATAAAACATCAGAGATAACAAGGTGTTTGTATTTTTAAGACTAGCTTGATTTACTTATGATTATCACCAATTTCTTCTATTTTTCTACAAATGGTATAACTTTATTATTCTCTCTAAGTTAAAAATCATATACATATATTCCACATTTTGAAACACTTGTTTGCTACTGGTCATTTAAATAAGTTCTGTCAATTAACTATCATGAACAGCACTGCAATAAAAACAAGTGCAAGTGTCTACAGGAGCCGCACGCTGGGATGCAGGGTTAAACAATGCATGTAACCTACAGTTTATGACAGGCTTGGTCCTCAGTTAGTTGTCCTACTTCAGGGGAATTGTGAAGTCTGGCGTCTTCGATGAACTATCTCACCAGGGGTGAGTTTCAAGAGGTTAATGTCATATAGCATTTTGACTTTGTTCTATATGTTTCCTATTTATCATTAGATGTTCTGTTCACTGTGCCTGCTTTGTGTTGCTAGGCTTCTCTGCTGTAATGGTGATGTACTATTACAATCTTTGGCAACTAAAGCCCATTATGAATCCTTTGCCTTGTTCATAACCTTGTATCACAGCAATAGAGCAGCAATACGTATAAGGGGTAATACAGTAAAATTTTAGAAAAAAAAAAGAGAGAGACAAAGCATCATTTCAATCTTCATAACCTTTCTCCCAGTGGTATTTTGAGGCAACTTTTCACTCTGTAATCAAGGCTTCCATTAAACTCACAGCAATCCCCCTGCCTCTACTTTGTAAATGCTAGAAGTACAAGGGTCAGCATCCATTCTTCATTTCATAGTTCTTTTTAAGTAAAGATAGTCAGAAAGGATCTGGCATTGTAAATTACATTGCTGACTAGAGTTTGAATTACAGAAAATATTACTAATGAAAATGATTTCTACTTAGCACTCTTAAAGAAAAATACAAGGATAGTAAATATTGTGGTGCTATAAACATGTCTTACATTGTATTTTGTTTATTTTTTTGTTCTCTCTCTCTCTCTCTCTCTCTCTCTCTCTCTCTCTCTCTCTCTCTCTCTTTTTTTATTTTTTAGATAGAGTATCTCCCAGTTGCTCTGGCTGTCCTGGAACTCGCCTTCTGGAGTAGGCTAAACTTTAACTCAGATAGTCACTTGCCTCTGACTCCCAAGTTCTGGGATCTAAGGTGTGTACCCCCACCACTCATCTTCAAGTTGTATTCTTATGTATCAATATGGAAGCTGTTTGTTTAGTCCTTTTTCAGTGTTAAAATCGAAGTTTAGACATTGAGTGTCAGGAGTGCAAATATTTTTCAGTATAAACTGTTTTTGTCATTTGGATAATAAATTTGCATATTTACTTTTCTTTTTTAATTTAATGTTTGAGATAAGAAATACAAATTTATCTTTCTTTTCTTTTCCTCTAAAACCCTTTCCTAGTCTACTTCCTACTCTCATTCAAATTCATAGCCTCATATTTCTTTAATTCTTATATGCATTTTTTTCTAAAGTTAACCTGAAGTTATTTATGTTTTCAGTATTGACTGTTTGATACTAGACAATCCTTTCATGTCATTTTTTCTGGAGAATACTACCTCCCTTTCTTCCAACTTTTCTCAGTTGCCTCTACATTTTCATTTAGGGGTGAAGTCTCATTGGCTTTGTCTTCTCTCCTTTACATGCTCATTTTACATAAACACTCCCTATTTTTTTCAATTTATGTACAAATTATGTATATATGTACATATGTATGTATGCATGTATGTATGCATGTGAATGCATGCATATATAATGTATGTGGAAGTGCATACAGAAATGTGAATATAGAGGTGAAAGGAAAAGGAAGAACTGTCTAAACTATCTCTTTTGACCATGTTTGAGACAGTGTTCATCTTCTTGACTGCCACATACATTGAGATTAGTGATGTTTGTGCTATTGACTCCACATATCCTTTGTATAGATTCTTTTTTTTTGGTATACATAGAATTTTCATTTGGTTTAAGTGTTTCTCTCTCTATGACCTTTCTTTTTGTTCTGAACCCTTACTTTTTTTTCAATTTTTATTAGATATTTTCTTCATTTACATTTCAAATGTTATCCCGAAAGTCCCCTAAACCCTCCCCCATCCCCCGCCCTGCTCCCCTACACACCCACTAACACATCTTGGCCCTGGCAGTCCCCTGTACTGGGGCATATAAAGTTTGCATGGCCAAGGGGCCTCTCTTCCCAATGATGGCCAACTAGGCCATCTTCTGCTATATATGGAGGTAGAAACATGAGCTCTGGGTGTACTAGTTAGTTCTTATTGTTCTTCCACATATAGGGTTGGAGACCCCTTCAGCTCTGTGGGTACTTTCTATACCTACTCCCTTGGGAACCCAGTGTTCCATCTAATAGCTGACTGTGAACATCCACTTCTGTGTTTGCCAGGCACTGGAATAGCCTCACATGAGACAGCCCTTTCAGCAATATCTTGCTGGCATATACAATAGTGTCTGCATTAGGTGGCTGATTATGGGATGCATCCCCGGCTGCAGCAGTCAATGGTTGATCTATCCTTTTGTTTCAGCTCCACACTTGATCTCTGTAACCCCTTCAATGTGTGCTTTGTTCCTAATTCTAAGAAGGGACAAAGTGTCCACACTTTGATCTTCATTCTTCTTGAGTTTCATGAGTTTAGCAAATTGTATCTTGGGTAGTCTAGGTATCTGGGCTAATATCCACTTATCAGTGAGTACATGTTATGTGAGTTCTTTTGTGATTGGGTTACCTCACTCAGGATGTTGCCCTCCAGATCCATCCATTTGCCTATGAATTTCATGAATTCATTGTTTTTAATAGCTGAGGAATACTCCATTGGAAAGACTCTTGAGATCTGAATTTAATTTATCTGGCTTCTAGAGGTGATGTTCTTCTTCCTCATTTATAATACATTTGTATAAACATTTGGTGTTATTGAAGATTAGCTTTTGTGGTAGGAAGATAAAAAATTTATCCTTGTATCTGTTGAGGCTTTGTTTATATCTTATTATCTGATAAGATTTGGAGAATGTTCCATGAGGTGCCAAGAAGAAAGTACATTTTCTTCTGGTGAAATATTCTGTAGATATCTGTTAAATCCATTTTGTTCATAAATTCTGTTAGTCTCATTGTATCTCTGTTTAGTTTCTGTTTCAATGATTTGTTGCTTGTTCAGAGATTTGTTTGTTGTTGAAGTCTCCCACTATTATGTTGTGAGTTTCAACATGTGTTTCGAGCTTTAGTGAAGTTTCCTTTACAAATGTGGGTTCCCTTGCATTTGGGATGTAGATGTTCAGGATTGAGACATTGTTTTGGTGTATTTTTACTTTGATGAATATGAAATGTTCTTCTCCATCTCTTTTGACAATTTCTGGTTGAACTTCTGTTTTACTGGATATTAGAATACCTATTCCAGCTTATTTCTTGGGACCATTTGCTTGGAAAACTTTTTTGTCAGCCCTTGACTCTGTGATGTCTGTCTTTGTCACACTGCCTGCCTCCCAGAAGGCATACACTAACCTGTGTAACAAAGCCTTACCTACCTCTAAGGAGACCAGCTCCAGTAAGAGACACCGAGGCCAGTTAACAACACAGATAACCAGATGGTGAGAGGAAAGTGCATTAACATAAGCAACAGAAGACAATGCATAGCAGCAACATCAGAGCCCAGTTCTTCCACTACAACAAGACCTGGGTACCCTAATATACCTAAAATGCAAAATTCCAACCTAAAATTCCATCTTATGAGGATGATAGAGTCCTGTAAGGAGAACATACATAACTCCTTTAAAAATATTGTAAAATACAGGCAAACAGGAAGAAGCCCTTAAGAGGAAACAAACAAACAAAAACTCTCTTAAAGAAGTTCAAGTAAGTGAATATATTGAACAAAGCTTTCCAAGTTTTAAAAATGGAAGTAAATACAATAAAGAAAGCACAAATGGAGGAACCCTGGAGATGGACAATACAGGGAAGAGTTCAAGAGCTGCAGATGCAAGCATCAATAACAGAATAAAATATACAGGAAAGAGAATACCAGGTATAGAAGATACCATAGCAGACACTGCCACATCAAAGAAAATACAAAGTTTAAAAATTTACTAACAAAAACATCCAGGAAATTCAGGACATAATGTAAAGCTAAAACCTAAGAAAAATTGGAGTAGAGGAGGTTGAAGATTCCCTGCTCAAACAGCCAGAAAACATCTTCAACAAAATCATAGAAAAAAAAAATATTTCCTAACCTAGAAAAAGGAGATGGGTATAAATGAACAAGAAAGTTAAAGAATACTAGATAGATTGGACCATAAAAAAATCCTCTTATCACATAATAATCAAAACGTTAAATATACAGAACAAAGAAAGAATATGAAAAGTAATAAGGGAAAAATGCCAAGTAACATATAAAGTCAGACCTATCATATTTACACCAGACTTCTCAACAGAAACCCTAAAAGCCAAAAGATTCTGAACAGATGTCATACATACCTAAGAGAACACAACTGCCAGTCCAGGGTTTGATACTCAGCAAAGCTCTCAATCATCATAGATGGAGAAACCAAGATAGTCCATGAAAAACCAATTTTAAACAAGATCTTCCTACACATCAAATCCTACAGAGGATACTGAAAGGAAAACTCCAACACAAGTATACCCAAAAAAACCACAAGAAATTAAACACCTCACAAAAATCCCAAAAGAAGAGAATCATACAAATGCAATATCACCTCCAACAACAAAAATAATAGGGACTAACATCATCTGCCTTTAATTTCACTCAATATCAATGAAGTTAATTCCCCAATAAAAAGACATAGACTAACAGACTAGAAAATTATTTATTTAAGGTGACTACAACTTAGAATTAAATTTTTGTTCCATGAAAGCTCATATTTAGTATATAATCTTGAATTGTAGTTATAACAATTTCATTTCAACAAAAATATGTATTGTCATTTTCTCTAATATTAGATATGATCTTTTTTTTTATTTTTGCCTTGTCAAGATGTTCTTATCAAAAATTTTGTTTCAATTGAGATATTCTATTTTTACTCTCTATAGCTGGTATTGTTAATATTACAATAAATATACAAAGTTCATTCAATTATCTTTTTAAAGGGTTCTGGTACATGGTACATCCAGTTGTACAATTACATTTAGCTCTTGTTCATCTAGATGTAAAAATTTCTTTCTTAAATAACTTTCTCTTTTAGTATTACATGCAAAATTGTACAGTTATTACAACCTGACTTATGTTCTGGATCATTGACACCTATTAAGAAGGCTTAATGTTATCATGGCTCTTTGTACCCTTTTAGAGGAAATTCTAAGTGCTATTACCCTTTGTCAGCCTTGAGGCCATTATCAAGAGATTAAAACCTCTAAATACCTAAAACAGTACAAGTGACTTCTAACAGGGGACTATTGACCACCCTACTCATCCGTCTTCTTGCTACCAGGGACATTGCTTTAGGGTCTCAGAAATGAAACAGGGGATATGAAGCCTTGTCTTCATTAATTAATCCCTCTTTCTCACCACTTCTGATCACCTTAATATCCTCAAGACCAACTCAACTCCTTGACTGCTGTAGCATTATGCAATTAAAATGGACCAAATCTGACCACTGGGATGGAAACTTTCAGTGAACGCACTTTATCCAGGCCAACAAACACTGTTTTGAATTGGGCCCTAGAGACAGTGACTAGAAAAATATGATCACAGTTCTCCTACTATATGTGTTCATCAGGTTCCTGCCCACTCTTCATCAAAACATAATATATAATAAAATATAAAATTATAATTGTATTCCATTTAAATACAGATTAAGTACCATTTAAAATAATTAATTGTGGGTAATTCATACTTAATATTGTATAAATGCTATGGGAAACAACTGTTAAACTAAATTATTCAGATAGCAATTTGTTTTTCAAATGAAATTGACTGATGATTTTTGAATGCATTAAAGCTTACATAGAGTATCAAAAAGCAACTGTACTTTAAATATTATTGCTATTAATTTAGTTTAGCCTACTTTTTCAATTGTCTTTTTCACAGTGTATCTCAAAACTCAAATCTTTCTACTCCAATTTTCAAGTATTGGTA
Organism: Mus minutoides; assembly: GCA_902729485.2. NCBI lineage: Eukaryota > Metazoa > Chordata > Mammalia > Rodentia > Muridae > Mus > Mus minutoides. Next base: position 467,979 of record LR750411.1, on the reverse strand, counting down.
GTATTAAAATATTGCCACTGTGAATAAAAAAAGAGAAAAAGCCTGACAAAATATCTCAGTGGTTAAGGCTACATACAGTCAAACCCAAGAACTTGAATAAATTCCTGAGATTCATGTGATAGAAGAAGAACACCACCTTGAAGCTCATGTCACACACATACACACACACACACACACACACACACACACATACACACACACACACATGCTAAGAGAGTGACAGAGATAGAGACAGAGACAGAGAGAAATGGATAAAGAACAAATCAAAAATATAATTAAATTAAAGTGAACAAAATAATTATTAAGTGTAAATTCATATGTTTGTTACTGTTTATTTTAGTGAACATTTCTAATTATTATTAAACAAACACAAAAATTTAACAATATTTTAGATTTTGAAAGTGTTCTGTGCCTTCCAGTCTGAGCCTGTGCCCTGAGCAGACCTTTGGCAATAGCTCCACACCCAGTCCCTCAATACAGAGAAGAAGCTCTACTCCCAGGTGCTCTCACACACCCCTGGTCATAGATGAGGAGGCCACAACATGGGCCCCAACACCAGGAGTTACAGGGACCAGCAGGATTCAAGGACACAGGAACCCCCACCCTGCCAGTGGCACCAGTTCCTTCCAGTCTGAGCTGGTGCCTTAAACAGACCTTGGGTGATATCTCAGCACACAGCCCCAAAAGAGTCATAAGAAGCTCAACACTCAGGTGCTCTAACATGCCCAGGATCACAGGATATTAACAGCTCCATCACACCAGGATTTCAGGATCCCAGAGGCAGCTAGGTTCCCAGGAGCTCTGACTCACCCAGGATGTCATGACCGGAGGATCACAAAATGACAGGGTCACAGAGGCACATGGTCTCTGAAGAGTTTGGACATAACAGGATCACAGGAGGGAAAGGATCCAGTCAGAGAAAGCAAGGACAGGTAGAACTAGATATAACCAGATGCCAAGAGGCAAGCATAAGAATATAAGCAATAGAAACTAAGGTTTTTTGAAATCATCAGAACCCGTTTCACCCACCATAGCAAGTCCTGGGTACACCATCACACCAGAAAAGCAAAATTTGGATCTAGAAATATATTCTCCTGTTGATGATAGAGGACTTTAAGAAGGACATTAAAACTCCCTTAAAAACATACAGGAGAACACAGGTAAACAGGTAGAAGCCCTTAAAGAGGAAACACAAAAATCACTTAAAGAATTAAAAGAGTCAAAAAATAAAAAAATAGCAAAAACATCCTAACACAAAGAATCCAGGAAGTACAGGAAACAATGAGAACATGAAACCTAAGGATAAAAGTATAGAAGAGAACAAAAAAATTCCAATATAAAAGGCCAGTAAATATTTTCAACAAAATTATACAAGAAAACTTCTCTAACCTATAGAAAAAGATTTCCAGGGACACACAAGAGGCCTACACAACTCAAAATAGACTGCACCAAAAAAAAAAAAAAAATCCATCAATCCTATAATAATCAAACACTAAATGAACTAAACAAAGAAAGATTATTAAAAGCAGTAAAGGAAAAATGTCAAGTAACAGATAAAGGTAATACTATGATACTTACTCCAGACTCTTCACTAGAGAATATAAAAGCCTGGGTAGAGGTCATATAGACCCCCAAGAGAACACAAATGCCAGCCCAGGCTACTATACCCAGCAAAACTGCAATTCTCGTGAATGGAGAAACCAAGATACTCCATGACAAAAAAAAATTTACATAATATCTTTCCACAAATCCATCCCTACAAAGGATAATAGACAGAAAACTCCAACACAAGGAGGGCAACAACACCCTAGAAAAAGCAAAAAAGTAATCTTTCAACAAACTCAAAGGAAGATAGGCACACAAACAAAATTCAATCCCTAACAACAAAAATAACAAGAAGCAATATTCACTTATCATGTCTCTTAACATCAATGGATTCAATATTCCTTGCATCGATGACTCCTGATCTCTTTCCTAGGTTTTTGATCTCCAGGGTTAACCCCCCCCCCTTGATATTTATTTTATAAATAAAAAGATATAGGCTAACAAACTGGATATGTAAACAATACACAGCATTTTGCTGCATACAGGAAACACACCTCAGGGACAAAAACAGATACTACCTCAGAGAAAAAGGCTGGAAAAACTTTCCCAAGCAAATGGTCCCAAGAAACAAGCTGGAGTAGCCATTCCAATAATGAATAAAATTGACTTTCCTCCAGAAGTTATCAAAAAAAAAAAAAAAAAAAAAAAAAAAAAAAAAAAAAAAAAAAAAAAAAAAAAAAAAAAAAAAAAAAAAAAAAAAAAAAAAAGGACAACTTATACAAATCAAAGGAAAAATCTACCAAGATGACCTCTCAATAATGAACATCTATGCTCCAAATGCAAGGGCACCCACATTCATAAAAGAAACTTTACTAAAGTTCAAAGCATACATTGTACTTCACATAGTAATAGTGGGAGACTTAAACATCCCACTTTCAGCAATGAACAGATCATGGAAACAAAACTAAACAGAGACACAATAAAACTAACAGAAGTTATGAACCAAATGGATTTAACAGATATTTATAAAACATTTAATCCTAAATCAAAAGAATATACCTTCTTCTCAGCACCTTACCATACCATCTCCAAAACTGACCAGAATATTTGTCACAAAACTGTCCTCAACAGTTACAAGAAGAATGAAATTATCGCATGCATCCAAACAGATCACCAAACACTAATGCTGGTCTTAAATAACAGCCAATTGGTCATTAATGGGAGGAGAGACCCTTGATCCTGTGAAGTTACAATGGACTCAGTATAGGGCCAGGGCCAGGAAGCAGAAGTGGGTGGTTTGAAGAGCAGTGAGAGTGGGGAGGGGATAGGGGATTTTCAGAAAAGAAAATCAGAGAAGGAAAGGGGATATCATTTGAAATGAAAATAAAATATCTAATAAAAAATGAAGAAGGTAAGGAAGAGGAAGCATAATTCCATCATTGAACCTAGTTTCTGAGAGTCTATTATGAACGGTGTAAGCAAAAGTGGAATAAATAAGTCATTTTAATTGGAAAAAAATTGAAAGCCCACATACACGTGGAAGATGAACAACACTCTACTCAATGATAACTTGGTCAAGGATGAAAGAAAGAAATTAAAGATGTTTTAGAGTTTAATGAAAATGAAGGCACATCATACCAAAACTTATGGGACAAAGTGAAAGTAGTGCTAAGAGGAAAACTCAAAGCTCTAAGTTCCTCAAAAAAGATCCAGGAGAGAGCATAGAGGAGCAGCCTGACAGCACACATGAAAGCTCTAGAAAAAAAAAAAAAAAAAAAAAAAAAAAAAAAAAAAAAAAAAAAAAAAAAAAAAAAAAAAAAAAAAAAAAAAAAAAAAAAAAAAAAAAAAAAAAAAAAAAAAAAAAAAAAAAAAAAAAAAAAAAAAAAAAAAAAAAAAAAAAAAAAAAAAAAAAAAAAAAAAAAAAAAAAANAGAGAAAGTACCCAAGGAGCGGAAGGGGTCTTCAACCCTCTAGGTGGAAGAATAACATGAACTAACTAGTTCCCCCTGCGCTCATGTCTCTAGCTGCATATATGGAAGAAGATGGCCTAGTTGGCCATCATTGGGAGGAGAGGCCCCTTGGTCATACAGACTCTATATCCCCCAGTACAGGGTAATGCCAGGGCCATTATGTGGGAGGGGTTGGGTAGGGGAGCAGGGCGGGGACGCGGGAGGGTAAGGGAAAATTTCTGGATATTATGAGAAATGTAAATGAAGAAAATATCTAATAAAGAGGAAAAAAAAAAAAGAAAAGGGAGACATAACAATGAAAACCCAGGAAATTAAAAAAAAATCATCAGGTCCTACTACAAAAAGCTATATACAACCAAATTGGAAAATCTACACAAAATGGAAAATTTTCTAGATAGATACCAGGTGCCGAAGTGAAATCAGGATCAGATAAGCCATCCAAACTGTCACATGACCCCTAAAGAAAGAAAGAAATAGAAGTAGTCATTAAAACTCTCACAACCAAAAGAAGAAGAAGAAGAAGAAGAAGAAGAAGAAGAAGAAGAAGAAGAAGAAGAAGAAGAAGAAGAAGAAGAAGAAGAAGAAGAAGAAGAAGAAGAAGAAGTAGAGAACCAGATAGGTTTAGAGCAGAATTTTTTTTTCAGACCTTCAAAGAAGACCAAATACCAATACTCTTCAAACTATTCCACAAATAGGAACAAAAGGGACAATACCCAATTCATTCTATAAAGCCACAACTATGCTTTTAACTAATCCACAAAAAGATCTAACACAGAAAAAGAACTTCAGAACAATTTCTCCTATGAGCATTAATAAAAAAATATTTAATATAATTGTTGCAAGCTGAATCTAAGAACACATGAAAATGCTCATTCATCATGATCAAGTATCCTTCACAATGCAGGGATGGTTAAGTATATAAAAAGCCTTCAACATAAGTCAGTATATAAACAACATCAAAGGACAAAAAAACATGTGATCACTTCATTAGATGCTGAAAAATGGTATCATTGAGTAGAGTGTTGTTCAGTTTTCATGTGAATGTTCGCATTCTGTTATTTATGTTGTTATTGAAGATCAGCCTTAGTCCATGGTGCTTTGATAGGATGCATGGGATAATTTCAATATTTTTGTATCTATTGAGGCCTGTTTTGTGGCCAATTATATGCTCAATTTTGGAGAAGGTGCCATGAGGTGCTGAGAAGAAGATATATCCTTTTTGTTTTAGGATAAAATGTTCTGTAGATATCTGTTAAATCCACTTGTTTCATAGCTTCTGTTAGTTTCACTGTGTCTCTGTTTAGTTTCTGTTTCCAGGATCTGTCCATTAATGAGAGTGGGGTGTTGAAGTCTCCCACTATTATTGTGTGAGGTGCAATGTGTGCTTTGAGCTTTACTACAGTTTCTTTAATGAATGTAGCTGCCCTTGCATTCAGAGCATAAATATTCAGAATTGAGAGTTCCTCTTGGAAGATTTTACCTTTGATGAGTATGAAGTGCCCTCCTTATTCTTTTTTGATAATCTTGGGTTGAAAGTCAATTTTATTCTATATTAGAATGGCTACCCCAGCTTGTTTATTCAGGCTGTTTGCTTGGAAAATTATTTTCCAGCCTTTCATTCTGAGGTAGTATCTGTCTTTTTTCCTGAGTCGTGTTTCCTGTAAGCAGCAAAACGTTGGGTTTTTCTTTGGGAATTGAGTCCATTGATATTAAGACATATTAAAGAAAAGTAATTGTTGCTTCCTGTCATTTTTGTTTTTAGAGTTGGGATTCTGTTCTTGTGACTGTCTTCTTTTAGGTTTGTTGAAGGATTACATTCTTGATTTTTCTAAGGCATAGTTTCGGTCCTTGTATTGGTGCTTTTCAGTTACTATCCTTTAAAGGGCTGAATTTGTGGAAAGATATTGTGTGAATTTTATTTTGTCATGGAATATTCTGGTTTCTCCATCTCTGGTAATTGAGAGTTTTGCTGGGTATAGTAACCTGGGCTGGCATTAGTGTTCTCTTAGTGTCCTTATAACATCTGTCCAGGATCTTCTGGCTTTCATAGTCTCTGGTGAGAAGTCTAGAGTAATTCTAATAGGCCTGCCTTTGTATGTTACTTGAACTTTTTCCCTTACTGCTTTTAATATTCTGTCTTTATTTAGTACATTTGTTGTTCTGATTATTATGTGTCAGGAGGAAATTCTTTTTTGGTCCAGTCTATTTGGAGTTCTGTAGGCTTCTTGTACGTTTATGCGCATCTCTTACTTTAGGTACTTAATCCCTATTAAACTAAAATCTGAAATGCCAAATATGGTACTGCAGGATCTGATATTTTCCATGCTAAGTTTTGGTGGTTCTTTGATGTATTATTCATTTACAATGAAACCATTACTCTCTTTTGAAATTGCAACTTATTTTATTATTATATGTCGTTGAAAGTATATAATTTGCCTTTGTATTTAACAGAAATTACAGTTAAGAAATTGCTTTAACTCTCTAAAGATATATGGAACTTTTAAAATGTTAAGATGTTGAAAGAGTATTGAGACTTTTGAAGTTGAACTAAATGAATTTTGTATCATCATATTGCCACAGGCTATGGGACCAAGGAATCAAATGTGGTGGTTTGAGTAATTTCCTCTTGGACTAAGGTAGATTTATTTTTGTTCTCCAGTGGGTGTCACTGTTTGGACAATGCTATGGAATGACTAGGAAGTACTTCTTTATCATAGTAAGAGCACCACTGTGGTGAGCTTTAAGAAAAAAAATGTGTGTTCTTCAGTGCTTTTTAGAAGGGTGAAAAAATACTTACAAGAGGATATATGGAGACAAAGTGTGGAACAGAAACTGAAGGTAAGGACATCCAGAGACTGCCCCACCTAGGTATCCAACTCATATTCAGTCACCAAACCCAGATATTATTGTGGATGCCAGAAAGTGCTTTCTGATAGATTCCTGATATGGATGTCTCCTGAGAGGCACTTTTAGAGCCTGACAAATGCAGAGGAGGAAGTTCCCAGCCAACCATTGGACTGAGCTCTGGGTCCCAGGGTATGGAGATAGAGTAGAGATTGAAGGATCTCAGGGGGTTTGCATTTCCAGGAATAGAGCAACAGTGTCAACAGGCCATACACCCTGGAGATCCCAGGGACTGGACCATCAAAAAGAATATACATGCAGCAACTTATGACGCTGGCCACATATGTGGCAGAGGAAGAACTTGTTGGATGTCAGTGGGAGGAGAGGCCCTTAAGCCTGAGGGTTTTTGATGTGTCAGTGTAGGGGAATTCCAGGGCAGGAGGATGGAAATGGGTTATTGAGGAGCACCCTGATAGAGGCAGAGGGAAGGTGAATGGGACAAGGGATTTTTGAAGGGGAGACCTGGAAAGAGGAAATCATTTGAAATGTAAATATAGAAAATATCCAATAAAAAAAATTACAAGACCAACCAAGCAAACAAACAAAAAAAGAGTTTACAGCCTGAACCTAATTTCAGTTAACACTTTATGTGATACATGTTGTTGAGATGTCATCTCATCTCACAGCTTCCTTTTTCAACTACTGACTGTCATGGCTGGCCTGTCATTGTGATATCTAACTATATAGCACAGGAGTCTAGACGCATATCAGGTTTTTACATTATAAAGTATAATGTCAGTAAATTATAATTATGTAGTAGTACAGAAGGTAATTTTGTATTCAGGAGTCATCATAATATGTGGAACTATACTAACGGCATTAGGGAGATTGAGAACCACTATCCTAGAACCACAGTCCAAACTAAAGTTTTCCTTCTTGTGTTGATTTTTGTTATAGAGTTGCATCATAACAACAGAAAAGTAATGAACATGGACATTATCATATGTGTCATAACAGTTTAAAATAATCCAAAGCATATAAATTTGTATTGTATTAGTTTGATATACTCAGTTTTCCACAAACAATCACTTTTAATTTTCCAATGATTTAATGTTGTAGTTTCTTTAAGAGAAAACACAAATAGTAAAAGGTCCCTGTGTTCAATAAAAAAGAAAAATAAGAGAAAGGAGAAAGACAAAAGGAAGGAGAGAAAAAATTAAATCTTATGCTAGAGATGTAACAAACTTGGTAAAGTGCTTAGGTAAAATACTTGATGAACTGTGTGGATGATCAGTACTACATAATGTAGCTATAGCAACTGATGATATGTGGACTGAGCACAGGGATAAAAAAGTAGGTCACTCTCATCTACACAGACTCTTTAAGGTCAGCATGAAATACTTGAGTCTGTGTCTCAAAAAACAGCAGTGAAATGGATTTTACTCTGTAAATAATGCTACACATTTTTCAAAATTTGTCTTTTACATCCTTCTAATTAAGAAACTGAAATGACCACATTGAGGCCCTCAACAAGCTAATGATTTTTCCATATAATATTTCAGGCTCAAGGACATAAAATGGGGGAAAAATGTTCAAATAATAGCACAAGTACCTTGACTGGGAATCAGCTTTGTGAAAGTCTCCTGCCTTTGGACATATTTGATAGATTATCCATTCCGTGTTTTAGGAGTTTGTTCATCTATAATTGACCAAGAAAGTGATGGGCTGCAGATGGTGGAAGTTCTTCTAATGGCATGGAGACAGAATGCAACAATGTGTTTCCTTTTGCATGTGTAAGCAGTTAAGTTTCACAAGTAAAGCGTAAAAATAACTTCTGTGCAGAGATAACAGAGTTCATCTGTCAAGATGCAGGGCAAAACTGAACCCGAAGAGCCTTTTGGTAGAACAAACACAGAATTATAATGAACAGTGTTGCTACAACATAACAGATGTAGGACAATGACAGTCTGGCTGATACATAAAACAGAAATGTCTCAGAATGAAAGCCACAGGGTGGGACTCGGCTTCCCCATTGTTAAAAGAAATCTAAAATCAATTTTGTGATACTTCAGAATCGATTCTATGTTTGTGCATGTGTCTCTCTGTGAGTTTATTGTGGTAAAAAGCACAGAGCATAGAGTTAATCATCTTAAGTATTTTGAATGAAAAGAGTTGCTAGTTTAAAATATAGTTATGTACTTCTTTCAGACATCCTCAGAAATTTCTTATCTGGGAGTATGAATATCAATATTGCATAAGGAAAGCTGCCCTTTTCCATCCCCCCCTCAGTCTATGGTACTGTGCTTCATGTACTTGATTATTTGCTTAACTTTAGATAGAACAAAGATGCCTTTTGAAATGTAAAAGTTTGCTTTTCTGAAAAAATGGTTGGAGTAATATAATATTTATGTTACGTGCATATAAAATATAACATTTAATCTATAAAATATTTAATTTTTCTTCTAAGTATTTGCATTTAAAGTAGTATGGCTATCGTAGAATATTCTTTTATACATTGTTATAAACATATTTTAAAATGGTATGTGTGTGTGTTTATACATATGTGTATCCTAGAAGATGCTAAAGGAGAATGTTAAATCACCTGAAGCTGGAGGTATGAAGATTGTAAACATCTAAAATGAATGCTTGTTGCTGAATTAGGTACTCTTTGAGAGAAGTACATACTCTTTGTCACAGAGCCCTTTCTCCAATTCCAACTGTTTATAATATGGTGTAAAGAAGTAGAACACAAAATTGAATATGAATTATGAGCCCTATTAAAAGTGGTATATATATATATAGAGAGAAGAAAGTAATAAGTGATAATCTTGAAGTTAGAACTATCTCCAGTTTGGGAAAATTAAGAACAGTTATTTCCTCATCGTCCTATTATATATATATATATATATATATATATATATATATATATATATATATATACTCTGAAAATTATATTAAATAATGTATATATCTTCCAATTTATGAGGATATATATTCTCTATTAATTCTCACTGAGAGAACTATTTTAGAATTTACATTAAATATGTGATTTTTCCTAAACCCAATCATTTGATTTTATCATATCATTTATATAAACCATACATTCTATGATAAAACCTATAGAAATATTATATATTGTCACATATTTCAAATTTTAAAGGAATCTTGAAAACAACAAACAATAATCCATCTTAATTATCATAGAAAGTTAATATTTACTCAAATTTTAATTCATACTACTTTATTAAATATTAAAAATAAACCTTCCTGTTACATTTATTTTCTCTTAATACGGAACTTGTTATGTTTTCAATTATTTAAAAGAAAGAACTTACTTAAGAGTATTGGTCAGAATTCAGTAAGTTAAGTCTTACAGCAGAAGGGTAGGGATTATGATTTCCGAGACCCATGAAAGCTGGATGTAGTAGCCTTGTCAATCCAAGCACTCTTACAATCAGACAAAACAGAGAATCCTCAGGAGCCCGAAGGCCTGATAGGCTGGCATATTCAGTGGAAAAATGGCAAATAATTTATCTTAAAAAGTAGAAGGTAGACAACCAAGCTAGAGGTTGTCTTCTGGTTTCTACACAGATCAAATAGCATTGTCACGTGTCTACTCACACACATCAAATACACAGGTACACACACACACACACACACACACACACACACACACACTTTTCTCTTTTAGCACACTCTATATTATTGGCCAAATTTACTTAAAATAGTATGTTTGTTTGGGGTTTTTTGGGGAGGGGGTATCTCCTTAAAGTAGTGATAGATTTTGTTCATGATACCTCCTTTTTTTTTTTTTTTTTTTTTTTTTTTTTTTTTTTTTTTTTTTTTTTTTTTTTTTTTTTTTTTTTTTTTTTTGCAAAACTTTCCTTTTTTTTTGTAAACTGAAGTATAAATTCCCAAATGTGGTAACCTGAGTCATTTCAAAAATGACTTCTTAAAAGATTAGGGAGTGATGATACTTTTAAGCAGAGACCCTCCTTTGCCCACTGGATTTTTATTCAGACACTCATTTAATAAACCTATATTCATTAGTGCCCTATTATATGTTGTGGGCTCTGCAGATATAAAAACACCCACAGGAAATGAACCTGAAGACTTGGCTTCTAAGTGCATTTCTGTAATTAGCTTAGCTGTTCCAGACAAATTCACAATTATAATGTACAGACATGCTCGAATTGAGATCACCCACAGAGAGTATGGATCCATTTATAATTCATATATTCAAATATAAAATCACTGTTAGCAAGTATACATCATGCACTTAAATATAATCCCATGAGTGAGAAGATTCCCAGTCATCATAGAGTCCAGGCACCATCAGCATCTCCAATTTCTGGGCCCATTACCAATTTACTTAGTGAGTAGTTTCAGGATATACATTTTCCAGCCAACCCAGAAAATGTTCAGACCACAGCACTTAGTAGCCACAGTCAGGGAAGGCAATTGAGACAAAACCTTTCATGGCTCTCAAGCATATTTTCATCAGTCAGTGCTGAATGTTATACACTCACTCCTCTAATGCACACCTATGCAGACACACACACACACACACACACACACACACACACACACTTTTCCTCTCTCAGCCATGTAAGTAAGTACTTCCTTATGTTAGACCTCTTATTTTCCTCTAAACAAAAATACATTAGATTTGTCAGCTAGGACCCTTAACCATTATTCAATAATTAGTCATGTTTCGCATAGTGCCATCTGTGTTCTTCTCTAAATGTTCTCTTTCACACGTGGTCGTCTAAAATCATCCAACTGTACACATGGTACTTTCTGTACCTCTCCCCCCTTCTTTCATTTAAGTTTTTTGTTGTAGTTGTTGTTGTTGTTCTTGCTTGTTTTAGAAATTCAGTTACACTGAAATGAAATCTAAACAATGTGACAGTTAAATTCTAAAGCTTCATTAGCCTATTTACTACTTCTTCATCATTTCTGGTCACTTCTCACAATGAACTTTAATGAATCCACTGACTGTCTCTGACTCCTTTCATAATCTAGAGAATAAAATTCTGGGAATATTTTCAAAACCCACTATGATTACTTCTCAGAACTCTGGAGTCTTATTTCTTGTTCTTGCATCCTTTAACATACTGGTGACAGAATGAACTCGAAGTTACTGGTCATGCCTTTATCTCTAGATTTCTCTAGAAAATTAATGTTCTCTAGGATCATGATTTCTTTAAGCTTACTTTCAAAACTATTCCTATTAAACCAATTAATCAACATTAATTAAATATTAATTAAATAAAATACTCACACTTTGATAGGTAAGAAAAATAGGACTTCATCTATAGTCAATAGTCCCTCCTAAAATAAGCGAGGTAACACAATTACAAAAGACCACACTTGGTATGCACTCACAGGTAAGTGGATACTAGCAACAAATCTTGGAATACCTAAGATACAATTCAGAGACCAAATGATGCTCAAGAAGAAGGAAGACCAAAATGTGGGTGCTTCAGTCCTTTTTAGAAAGGGGAACAAAATACTCAAGGTAGCAAATATGAAGACAAAGTATAGAGCAGAGACTGAAGGAAAGAAAGGCCATTTAGAGACTGCCCTGCCTAGGGATCCATCCCAAATAGTCACCAAACCCAGCATGACAAGAAGTGCATGCTGACAGGAGCCTGATATAGCTGTCTCCTGAGAGGCTCTGCCAGAGCCTAACAAATACAGATGCTCACAGCCAACCATTAGACTGAGCACGGGGTTCCCAAAGCTATCACCAATAGAGGAGTTAGAGAAAGAACTGAAGTACTACAGCTACTACTACTACTACTACTACTACTACTACTAATACTAATAATAATAATAATAATAATATTAATATTAATAATAATAAAAATGGTAACAATATCAACCAACCAGACACTTCAGAACTCCCAGGGACTAAACCACCAACCAAGGAGTACACATGGTGGGACCCATGGCTCTGGCTGCATAGGTTGCAGAGGATGGCCAGGTCAGGCAATGGAAGGAGAGGCCCTTGGTCCTGTGAAGGCTGGATACACCATTAAAGAGGAATTCGAGAACAGGGAGACGGGAGTGGGTAGGTGGTGGAATACCCTAATGGAAGCAGGGTCAAGTAGATGGGATAAGGGGTTTCTAGAGGTGTGAGGAACCAGGAAAGGGGATGTTTGAAATATAAATAAAGAATATATAGGTTTAAAAATATAATTAGAGAAAATAAAGGTTTAAAAAAAGAATTCCAGCAGAATTACAAAATAATAAGATAAAAATTAATGTAGGACCAATATAGTGAAATTTGAACAAGGCTGTTACAAATCATGTATTTCTTTTTTTCTTTTTTTTTCTTTCTTTTCTTTTATTGGATATTTTTTTATTTCCATTGCAAATATTATCCCTTTCCTGGTCCCTTCTCCTGGAAATCCCCTATCCAATCTTCCTTCCCCTCCTTCTATGAGAGTGCTCCACTACCCACCCACCCACTCCTGCCTCCCTTACCTTGGCTTTCCCCTACACTGAGGCATTGAAACTTGACAGGACCAAGGGCCTCTTCTCCTATTGATGCCTGACAAGGCCCCCCTCTGCTACATATACAGCTGGAGTCATGGGTCCCTCCATGTGTACTCCTTAGTTGGTGGTTTACTCCCTGGTAACTCTAGGAAGGTGTGGTGGGTTGTTCTTGTTGCTTTTCCAGTGGGGTTGCAAACCCCTTCAGCTCCTTCAGTCCTTTCTCTAATTTCTCCATTAGGGACCCTGTGCTCAGTCTAATGGTTGGCTGTGAGCATCCACGTCTGTATTTGTCAAGCTCTGGCAAAGCCTCTCAGAAGAGAGCCATATTGGGCTCCTGTCAGCAAGCACTTCTTGGCATCTGCAATAGTATCTGGGTTTGGTAACTGTATATGGGATAGGTTCCCAGGTGGGGCAGTCTCTGGATGGCCTTTCCTTCAGTCTACATACCCATCTGTATATATGCAAATTATTATAATTAATAATTGAATGTTTGTCTACTCATCTTTCACTAAAAAGAAAAAAATAGACAACTAACATATATCATGGATTAAAGTAGCAATCAGTTATCAAATTAAAAATTTCTTGAAACCAGAGAGGTTCCAATAGTGCCCCATCTATGCTCTAGTAATACGTACAGATAAAAATGTTAAAGAAAAAAACATATCTGCACTAGCTGTGCCTTGCCATTTGACTTATTTGAACAATGTCCAACTAGTTGGTAATCTGTGATTAACTGAGAAACAGATGTTATGACTGAAATACAGTTCATTAGTAAAAAACAGCATGCTCCTAAATTGGGCATTTCCTTAGATTTCATAATAGTTATACAGTGCATTAGATAGAGACACAAAGTATCTAATTAGTTTAATTATTGTTATCAGTGACAGTATTTTCCTGAAGTGAGAAAAAATCAGTGAACATGCTACTTTTTTCTCTCAAGTATGTCATTTCAGTGTCTTGGGGGGGGGGGGGTAGAGGGAGGTTCTATTGCTACGATGTGATACCATGACCAGAAAGCAAGTTGGGAAGAAGTTAACTTACTTGGCTTACACTTCCACATTGCTGATCATCACCATAGGAAATCAGGACAGGAATCCAGATAGGGCAGTGACCTGAAGGAAGGATCTTATGTATAGGCCATAGAAGGATGCTGCTTTATTTTTTCATGAAATTTGGGGTACAGATAGAAAAATCATGGGCTATAATTCATGTGGATGTACAAGTAAATTTTGGTGAAGAAGTTAAATTTTAAATACATAGATGACACTTAAGCAAAATATTAACAGACCAGATACCCATGGATAAGAAATATTCAGAAATGATGTCCATCCTGTTTAGGAAAGCATCTAGAGCATTGAAAATGATTTAGTCTTCAATGAGAACTGGCACTTGGTTTATAGTTGCCACAAATGAGAAGAGCAGAATTCAAATTTTTCTGAAAGAAGTCAGGGAAGAAGAATGTCGATCTTGGAGAGGCATCAAATTGTCCTTTTATATTTCATTTAAACTATTAATCAACCAGGTAGGTAAAAAGAACAATGAAACTTGCACAAAGCAGAATTGGTTATATCACACTTTAGTATAATATTTGGGGGAGGTAAAAAGATTCTCTTCCTTGCACACGTACAGGAAATCAGACCAAGAGACCAGCTTCACTACACTTCACATATACCTCTGACAAATATTTCAAAGCCATTTAAAGTGAATATATATCTAGAGGGTGTAAAATAAAAAGTCTTTTGTATGTAACATATCTTTTGAAATATGCTCACATTTCACTACCAAAAGTGTGGTAACATAGCTACGTCTAACAGCAAAGGTGCCAGGGAGATGTAGCCAGCTTCTCGGCAGCCATATTCACATTTATCTCAGAACATCAAATAAAATAGTACAGGTAGACAGCAAGGTTTTATACAAAGTGTTCCATACCAGAGAGAGGATAAGAAGATATGAAAGAAAAGTAAAGATAATTATTAACAATATCTAGATGTACTGTGATCCCTTTAATCAGTGTATTTACTAATTGCTTCAAATCAACGTGTATTCCCTTCATAGACTATCACATTTTCTCAAGAAATAACCAAAGGCTAAAGAATGTTGCAAACAATCAAACCAAAACAGTCAACATCATATAATATCTTTCATATTCTGGAGCTTTAATTAAGAAAGATAGAACATTATAAACCAAATTGAAACCAATCAAGTACCTTGTAAAGAAAGTATATTAAAAGAAATGTTATTCAGATGGAAAATTGGTAGCTTGACATGGCATTCAAGGACAGTTGAAAAACAAAAACAAACAAAAAATAGCTGTGATAGAACGGTGTGATGGCAGAGGACTCCTGGATGAGGTTTATCAAGTACTAAGTCTCTAAATGTGTATATGTGTGTGTGTATATATATTTAATGGAATAAAAATTAGGCAATTGAAATAATACACAGGCTGACTGGTACTGAAGTAGAGACTTTACATGTAGATGGCAACGAACCACTCAACATTTTAAGGAGTGAATGAAATCTAGAGTGGTGTAATTACAGAAATAGAAAACTGATACAAAAGAGTTGTGAACTCAGGTGCAACCCAAGATATATACAAAGACTTACCCCTGCTCTCTCTCTCTCTCTCTCTCTCTCTCTCTCTCTCCCTCTCTCTCTCTCTCTCTCTCTCTCTCTCTCTCTCTCACACACACACACACACACACACACACACAAATAAAACTGTTGCAAATGACTGAATGACAATGCCAGATTTTATGACAAGTAAAAGAATTCAATCGTATTACACATTGCTAATATATTAAAATATATGTGGAATGATATAACTCTTCTTATTTTAAATAAACAACTCAGTTCAGCATTTTACAAAACAAGATGACATAAGAGGCATTCTTCCATACCACTCAGAGGCTTTGATTTCAAGAAATGAAAATGAGGGTCTAAAAATATATTTGAACTCCAATATTTATAGCATATTTATTCATAAGCACCCTGAACCAGGAACAACCCGAATGCCTATGAGGAAGTGAATTGATATACAAATTATATTTTATTCATACAATAAAATACTACTCAGCAATAAAAAAACTTATGGGTTATTGATTTGCATAGTGAAAGTCTGAGTCTCAGAAATACACTAAATTAAAGAAGTCAGGTTTATAAAAGTCCTGACTATATTTTCCAATTTATATAAAAACCTTAAAATATGAAGTTGGATTATAGTGGAAAGAAACTAGATCAGAAATTGCCAGGATTTGCAGTAACATGAGTGTTCACTGCAGGAAAGCAATTTTGAAGTAAAATTATCCTTTGTTTTGATGGAAGTGTATCTTTGTCACAATGCTTGAAAGTTTATACTTTAAGCACTTAACCATAAACTGCATATATCTTATTACAGCACTAGGTTTTTCTTGTTTTAATAATCATTGGAGTTTATGATGCTTCAAATTCTTACCAGTCCTTTATTAATATCACATAAACATGGCAAACATTTAATGTGGCTTCTGAACAATGAATTTCATGTGTCATTCTCCAGCCAAAATTAACTAAAAACAACAACAACAATGACAAAAAAACTCTTTTTAACCCTATGGTTTTTGGACATGTTGCTCTCTCCAGGAAAAGGCTTTTCTTACTCCCTTCTCACTTAGTTGAAAGTCAGTCTCTTCTTCTTTATGAAAATAATGTCAACTTCCCTTGGTGTTGAATTCTCAAAGTTTTCACACAATCTATTGATGTGATTCCTTGATAAAGAAAATTCCCTTTTTACCATTCACAAACAGAGAAACTGCTCATTTTGTTTTACTTCTCATATACCCACAAGCTGAATGGATTTACTAGCTAGAAACTTTCACTAGAAACTGAAATCACTATCACATAGACCCTTTAAACAAAGCAAGCACGTCACCTGTCATTTGGGCAATGGCTTGAAATTCTTAACTCTTCTAACCGATATTAATGCAGAAACAGCTACGAGGATTTTAAATATCTTAGTAAAATATGATGTGGGTCAATTAATTGATGAATACAGACTCGAGCAAGAGAGGAGCTGAATAAGAGTGAGCAGATGGATAATTGGTTGAGAATGATAGCAGTTACATGCATTGATGAATTAAAGATATGAAAGAGCAGCATTAGGATATGATTTAATGTTACTATGGATTTCAGAATGAAACATCACCACTTTAGAATCACTGAAGAAAAGCAGTTTGAGTTTATCATATTCTCAAAGACTTTCTCAGCGAGGCAATTGAGAGTTGTAAATATCTTAAAATAAAGCTCTAACTGAACAGATGGCAGAATTCAGAGAAAGTTTCAAGACCACTTCCAAATCCAATGCTCAACTGCAAAAGGAAGCAAACAGCAGCCTTTATCATTTCACTATCAAGCAGACAGGAAAGTTAGGGGATGCCATTGTGATCTGGAAAGTCATTCTAAATCTGCTACTGGCCCCAATCTTCTAGTTCTCTAGTGTAATGGATGTGTGAAAAAAAAAGTCCAGAAAAATAATTTTCCGTATCCATGGAAACCATTTTATGATGATGGTTGAGATAAATATGGCTGTCTGTATTTTGATGGAGGATGAACACTGCTACCTGTAAAAGCAATATTAAAAGTCCCCTAGGGAGAGATAAACAGAATGAGTGATTTTATTTTGTGTGGTAAGATTATAGACATAAGTATTTTAGCTGAAAATAGCTGTATCTTAGAGGGAAGTAGAAAAGTATGCACTCACATACTCAGTAGTTGAGAACAATTACCTAAACATTTGGAGGCCATTTGTACACTTGATTTACCTCCCCAAGTGAATTCTTTTTTTCTCATAGGGTTATATTTTTACTTCTTTTAGTGATTTCTTAGTAATCCTCAGCCTTCTTAACATTTGTAACATCCTAAACATTACATTTCTTAAATATCCATTTGTGTTGCATGGTTATATGCAAAAAAAAAACCTTTTAAAAATAAACTGGAGATTTTTTAAATTAAACTTGGGATCTAAGGAAAGAATATTTTGAGCATATGTTAGGACACAATTAGGAAAAAAATCTATACCTCAAAAATAATTTGACAGTAAGAAACTGAGTGCTTAAAATTGAATGTACTATAGATTGCTATTTATGGTCCAAGAAGCCACTAAATTAGAAATTAAGAATGATGTTACTGGGGAAATAAATACAGCACACAAAGTTTTAAGTTCTCAAATATTTTATTATAACTGGATATATTTTGTTTTTATTCTTTTATTTTTTATCTTTACAAAAGAGAGAGTATGTTCACCAATAGCTAAGTGACTTCTTTAACCCACATTCAATATGTGCTAGAGTTAGAATTCCAACACTGTTCAGTCAATGTCTGAAGCAGAGATTCCTACAGCATGCCATCTGCCCCTAGACTTCGATCTTCTTGGAACCTATGTGTAGGGTTCACAATAGAACTTTAGGAAAGTCTGTATGTGAACTTAAACTTACTTCTACTAAATGACTTTAATTTAGCAAAGAAAAGCAGCTTTTAGGTACTGGTAAAATATGAAAATATAAACTATAGAATCATAAATACCAATATATTATTCATATGATTCCTAATATTTTCACTCTGAATGTTCTATCCTTGTACATGTAATAATGGTTTCCATAGTATCATGGTTCCTGCAGTATTTACTGTTTGGAACGTTACCTGAACTTTCCTCTGCACAAATCTCTCATGGAAATAGCCCAATAGTATATATATGATGTGCTTGCTTATATAACAGGCAATGAATGTACTTCATCCTTGGTTCTGTATTCCTTTCCTGTGCTCTTAACTCTTATTAATCATGTTTTCTGAGTTTACCATCCATATCCAGTAAAGTACCAATCTAGTCAAAACATATCAGCCACCGGTGGAGGTATGATTAACAACAAATAACTATTGAACCCTTCTGTAGACTTTTTATTTTGAGGAGCTGCATTTATTGATAGTAGTAATATTACCAGTAGGATTCAAATAATTTAGGGAATATTCAATATTCCAGAAGGAATAATGGCTTATATTCTGCTTATCCTTTATCGTTCAATGATCCAGATTTCTACAAGTCTTGGATTTTCCACAAAAATACAAAGGTAGAGTTCAACCTAGTTTATCAAGGTTATATATAATATAAAAATACATTTCCATTAATGAGCTTACCATCAGTTGTAAATATTTTAAAATAAGCTGAGAATTCTTAAGCTTCCTCAATTTAGAAACTATAATATTTGTCACATGCATAACTGGAAATCAAAATATTAAACACAATTTTCATTTTACAATAGTAACTATATAGTTATAGAAAAATTAAGAGATGTCAAACAAATAAACATTGCCTTTCCTAATTTGTTTGGTAAGAGTATTTTATCAATCTTGCAGGACCTGAGACAGCAGTAGGGAAGCAGAAAACTGGCCTGACCAGAGGCACAAGTCCCTTAGGGTTGGCGCCATCACCAGATCACCCAGGGCTCAGAATCAGCAGACACTGGGGAGCAGAACACAACATGGGTTCCAATCCAATTGTGATGGGTCTGTAACAGGAGAAACAAGGACACCAGAGCCCTTCCTGACCAGAGGATCGGGTTTCTTTTGATCTGCACTGGTTTACCTTAGTTTCGAACAGGCCAGACAACTCCACAGTCAAAGGACACTTCCCCAACCTAAAGAAAGAGATGAACATGAACATACAAGAAGCCTGCAGAACTCCACTTCCAGGCACTGTAGCACAACCAGGATCTTAGGATAACAGGATCCCAGGATAACAGGATCTGGGTCACACCAGTATTTCAGGGTGTCAGAGGAACTTTGTCAGAGGAACTTGACTGCCAAGAACTCTAACACACCCAGAATTTCAGGTTCACAGGAGCGCTCAATGAAAGGATCACAGAGAAAGCTAGACTCTGAGGAGTTCTGAATCAACTAGGATTATAGGAAGGACAGGCTCCATTCAGATATATTGAGGACAGCAAGCACTTGAGATAACCACATGGCACGAGGCAATCATAAGAACAGAAGCAATAGAAACCAAGGATACTTGGCATCATCAGAAACAAATTCTCCAACCATAGCAAGTCCTAGATAAACCATCATACCAGAAAATCAAGACATGGATCTAAAGTCACTTCATATGATGATGATGGAAGACTTTAAGCAGGAAATACAGGAAAACACAGGTAAAGAGCTAGAAGCACTTAAACAGGAAACACAAAAATCCCTTAGAAATTTACAGGAAAACACTACCAAACAGGTGATGGAATTGAACAAAACCATCCAGAATCTAAAAATGGAAGTAGAAACAAAAAAGAAATCACAAAAGGAGACAACTCTGGAGATGGAAATCCTAGGAAAGAAATAAGGAATCATAGATGTGAGTATCAGCAACAGAATACAAGAGATGGAAGAGAGAATCTCAGATGAAGAAGACTCCATAGAAAACATGGGCACAACAATCAAAGAAAATGCAAAATGCAAAATGATCCTAACACAAAACATCCAGGAAATCTAGGATACTTAAAGGGCCAGTAAATATCTTCAACAAAATTATAGAAGAAAACTTCCCATACCTAAAGAAAGAGATGCCCATGAACATAAAAGAAGCCTACAGAACTCCAAGTAGACTGGACCAGAAAAGAAATGCCTCCCAACACATAATAATCAGAACAATAAATGCACTAAATAAAGACAGAATATTGAAAGCAGTAAGGGAAAAAGGTCAAGTAACATATAAAGGCAGGCCTATTAGAATTACTCCAGATTTCGCACCAGAGATTATGAATGCCATAAGATCTTGGAAAGATATTATACAGACACTAAGAGAACACAAATGCCAGTCCAGGCTACTATACCCAGCAAAACTGTCAATTACCATAGATGGAGAAAACAAAGTATTCCATGACAAAACAAAATTTTCCCAGTATCTTTCCACGAATCCAGCCCTTCAAACGATAGTAACAGGAAAACACCAATACAAGGACAGAACCTATGCCCTAGAAAAGGCAAGAAAGTAAACCTTCAACAAACCTAAAAGAAGACAGCCACAAGAACAGAATCCCAACTCTAACAACAAAAATAACAGGAAGTAACAATTACTTTTCCTTAATATCTCTTAATATCAATGGACTCAATTCCTCAATAAAAAGATGTCGAATAACAGACTAACAAACAGGGCCTAACATTTTCCTGCTAACAGAAAACAAATCTCAGGGAAATAGACAGATACTACCTTAGAGTGAAAGGCTGGAAAACAATGTTCCGAGCCAATGGTCTGAAGAAACAAGTTGGAGTAGCTATTCTAATATCTAATAAAATTGACATCTAACCCAAAGTTATCAATACAGATTTCATACTCATCAAAGTAAAATCTTCCAAGATGAGTTTTTAGAGTTTAATAAAAATGAAGCCACACCATACCCAAACTTATATAACCCAATGAAAGCATTCCTTAGAAGAAAACTCATAACTCTTACTGCCTCCAAAAAGAACCTAGAGAGAACATACACTAGCAGCTTAACAGCACACCTAAAAGCTCTAGAACAAAAGGGGGCAAATTTACCCAAGAGGAGTAGAGAGCAGGAAATAATCAAACTCAGGGGCAAAATCAACCAAGTGGAAACAAAAAGAACTATTCAAAGAATCAACCAAACCAGGAGCTGATTCTTTGAGAAAATCAACAAGATAGATAAACCCTTACCCAGACTCACTAGAGGGCACAGGGATAGCATTTGAAATGTAAATGAAGAAGATACCTAATAAAAAATTGGAAAAAATTAAAAAAAAAAAAAATAAAGAGTATTTTATCACAGCCACAGAAAGGTTAACTAGAATAGTTTCTTAAATAAAAAAAAAAAAAAAAGAAAGAAAAGTTTATGTTTGGTTGCAAAGAATTATCCAAAGCTGACACACCTTCCATCCCTGAGATGTATCCTAATCTATAAATATAGGATTGAATAAAAAAAAAATTTGATGACCCAAAATAACTCGCTGTCTCTATTGTGTGGATGCTTAATAGTATGGATATGTTCACTGTTTCAGTTACCATTTTAAAGCTCTCTCTTGCTTGTTAAATGTGAAATTTTTGCTTTTTGCAAGAAAGATATTTTAAATCAAAAGCAGTCTTCTAATTGGAAAATCTAAAATCCCCTCTCTTCCATAAGAACTTTACAGGCAGTATTTTCAGATTCTATTCTTTTTCTTTATCTGCACCTTTGAATAAGCAAGGAAATTACATTTTTGTTGTGTTTTTTACAGTTTTGTTTTGCTGGGAAGAGTAAAGGTAAAGTAGCAGCCATTCCACTCCAGAAGATAGCTAAGTGGAGTGCATTAAATTGTCTGCCAAGGGGACGGAGTGGCATTGATTTTGAAGAAAGTTGCACTTAACTGTGTAGATGTGCAAATAAGAGCTCTTGCTATTTTAATGTCAAAAATTTTAAGTTTTCTCTTACTGTTTCTTTCTGATTCTTATCTTATAATGAGTGATCACACTGACTTTACTGCCTGAGATTCTTGAAAATATGTTCCATGCTTGGATTATAAGGGAATATTATTCGTCAGAAAAATTGGTTGGTAAAATATATGTAATTTACAACTGTAAATGTACTTTTGAAACTTTTGTTTTATTAAAACATTGCAAATAACAGAACACCTCATACTAAAATTAACCAGACTATCATTAAACTAAATTGTTTGGATATGATTGTTCAAGGAACATATAGGTAAAATGAAGTCCATTGTAGACTCCACTAAGTAAGTCTAGGAAGGCTCAGGGTTTAGATGTCAATGTGTTAGAAAAGAATTTTTTTTTACTTGTCTTAGCTTTTGCTTGGGACAGTGTTATTTTAATCTAAAATATTTACACACATATAAAAAGTAATTTCCTTTATAAATATAGTGATAAAAATGAATAAAATAAATTTTAAAAATGTCTTTTAGGGAGAGCAGAGGATGACTTGAATGAATGAATGAATGAATGAATGAAGACCTATGCAGACATGTAGTGTTAAATCAGTATGGCTTCTCAAGGACTCAAAGATCAATTGGCTCATGTGCTACATCCACTCCAGTAGTGACCCGCCTGACAGGATGAAAACTCTGGGCGAGGTCTTAAGGCAAAAAGTTCAGAGAAACTTAGTCTCCTGGAGGTTTGGCATCCTGTATAAAGAATGCCCAATGTCCTTGCTTTAGTTGGTAAACAGACTTGTGTGCTCCCTTTCAGTATTGTTTTGTTAATACCTAAGCAAGATCCAGCTTTGCTTCCTGGCCTTTATCAGTGCCCTGTGTGGTCCTTGAGCCAACCCTGGACTTGGAATTCAGAAAGAATGTTGCCTATTCAGTGACATTCAGAATTACCTTTACTATTGTAAGAGAGATAGTGAAATAAAACAGACATTACTATCTACTACATAGAGTTAGAAATCTCAGGGCAAGCTTAGCAACATAAGTTTAGAATTCATATTATAGTTACATATGGCAGACTACATTACTTATTAGTAGAAAGTCCCTCCACACTATTCACTTAGAACAAAAGCCAAGTCACTCCCATACACAGGCATTTACAATGGTTTAGGAAGTAGATTGAGCTGTGGTTTTAGAGTATTGCATTATTCATGAGAAGGTTAGCTAAAGCTGAACTCCTTGGTTGGAGTCATGACTTGGGTGTGAATGTCCTTGCCCTGGGAGTGTTAAGACCTCACACCTGGCTTCTAATACTATATCTGACCTTAGATAGAGCTGACTTTGTCTCAGTTGTTTATTGCCCAGTTCCTACCAGTCTTTGTGTTTACATTTCATCTGCTTTTTGTAAGAGTAATTAAGTATCAGGTGATCTCATTGTACCTTGCAGATGTGTTACCTAACTCCTCTATTTTCTTCTGTATAAAAAGTCTGATGTTCAATTTGACAAATTACACTTGGATCCATACTCTCTTGTGTGTTCTGTTTGTCACTTGCATGTATCCTTGCACACTTCCTCCAGCGAACTCGTGTTTTGTTGTTGTTTTTTGGGGTTTTTTTGGTTTGTTTGTTTGTTTGTTTTTTCAGGATTCTCAATGAATGTTTTGGACAAGTGATGGGTGTGTGGAAAGATTATGAATTGTGATTTCTTCCACACCTGGATGATTGTATCCTAAGATTGCTCAATGACAGAGACCTTCTACCTAGACTGGTACCCTCTTCCTTACTGTGCCTAATGAAAACCCTAAGTTAGAAGGTTGTAGTTGTAGCTATGGAGAAGTCTACCTTATCCCTTCCACACTGTAGGGTGTGTGAGTGTGTGTTTGTGTGTATGAGTGTGTGTGTACACACATATGTTTGCTCTTTCATTCTCTTTGCTCATAGCCAGGGTTGTAGGACCAAGCCCCACAGAGCCTAACATCTTCTTTCATATAAGCTTACATTTGGTGAATAATATTTCACTTCAGATAAAATATTAAACTTTAATTTATCTTACTTCAAATATTACTGAATGTTGTGCTATACACGATATAGATGATAGGAATAAGATAATGGCAGATGACCTTAAATAGGGAATAAGACATAGGACAATACAGAAGGACAGAGAAGAATTGAGAAAACTATACCAAGGATACTTTTCTAAAAACAGGGTAATGGAAAAGGATTCTTTTTGTGTGTGTGCTTTAAAGGTTTCATCATATTGAAAAATTTCCCTTTTTTATTGTATATATTTTTTATTTACATTTCAAATGTTATCCCCTTTCCTGGTTTCCCCCTCCCTGAAACCCCCTATCCCATTCTCCCTTCCCTTGCTTCTGCTACATATGCAGCTGGAGCCATGTGTACTCCTTGGTTGATAACTTAGTCCCTGGGAGCTCTGGGGAAAGGGAGGGTCTGGTTGTTTGATATTATTATTCCTCCTATGGGTTTGCAAACCCCTTCAGCTTCTTCAATCCTTTCTCTTACTTCTCTATTGGAGATGCCACACTCAGGTCAATGGTTAGCTGTGAGCATCTGCCTCTGAATTTGTAAGGCTCTAGATGGGCCTCTCAGCAAACAGCTATATCAGGCTCCTTTCAGCATGCGCTTCTTGGCATCCACAATAGTGTCTGGGTTTGGTACTGTATATGGGATGAATCCCCAGGTAGAACAGTCCTTGGATGGGTCTTTCATTCAGTCTCTGTTCTACACTTTATCTCCATATTTTCACCTGTGTGTATTTTGTTCCCCTTCAAAGAAGGACCAAAGCAACCACACTTTGGTCTTCCTGTTTTAGCTTAATGTGGTCTGTGAATTGCATCTTGAGTATTTGGAGGTTTTGGGAAATCCAACCAACCAACCAAACAAACAAACAAACAAAAAAACTTCCAAGGAAAACACTGTCCCTGACCTCAAGCTGTAATACAGAACAATAGTGATTAAAAAAAAAAGTCCTAATGGTATTGGCAGAGAGACAGATGGGTTGATCAATGGAATAAAATATAAAACCCAGAAATAAACCACATATCTCTGGATACTTGACATTTGAGAAAGAAGACAATACCCATACAGTGGAAAAAAAAACAAAAAACAAACAAAACAAAACAAAACAACAAAACTGAAAGCATCTTCACCAAATGGTGCTGATCCAAGTGGAGTTCTGCATGTAGAAGAATGCAAATTAATCATATTTATCTCCTTGTATAATGCTTAAGTCCAAGTGAATCAAGGAACTCCATATAAAACCATATACACTGAATCTAATAGAAGAAAAAGAGAAATATATTTTTGAACACATGGACACAGGGGAATACTTCCTGAGCAGAACACCAATGGCTTATGATCTAAGATCAACAATTGACAAGTGGGACCTCATAAAATTGCAAAGCTTCTGTAAGGCAAAGGTCAATGTCAGGACAAAATGGCAACCTATAGATTTAGAAAAGATCTTCACTAACTCTAAATCCTCTAGAAGGATAAAATTGAATATATACAAGAACTTCAAGAAGTTAGACCACAGAGAACCAAATAACCCTATTTAAAAATGGGGTATAGAGATTCCTTCTGGTCCTGGCTGCTGGGGCACATCCCTAGTTGGTCTGCTCCTGTGAAGACTCAATATTCCATCCTAGAGGACCCACTGTACTCAGATAAGTTGGTAAGAAACCCCCTCACCCCACCCCACCCCACCCTACCTCACCCTGAGTCTCAGAGCTGCTCCTAGGAGCCTGGTGGACTCTGGACCCAATACCACCAAACCCTGCTCTCTAGAATACCACTCACCAACTGTCCCCTCCACCCTTCTGCCAGGTCCTTGCTGCTGGGGCAGACCCCTAGGGGGTCTGCTCCTTATTCTGATCCATCCTAGAGGACCCACTGCACTCAGAGCAAACTTGTAAATGGAAAACCTAAGAAAGAGATCAGGAATTACAGATGTAAGTATTACTAACAGAGTACAAGTGATGAAGTGAGAATTTCAGGTGTAGAGGATACAGTAGAAGAGATTGACACAACTGTCAAAGAAAACACAAAACATAAAACAAAAAACAAAAAACAACAACAAGAACAACAACAACAACAACAACAAAAAAAACTTCTAACCCAAAATATCCAGGAAATTCAGGACACAATGAAAAGAACAAATGTAAGAATAATCAGAATAGAGGAGAACAAAGATTACCAGTTCAAAGGACCTGAAGATGTCTTCAACAAAATCATAGAAAAAAACTTCCTCAACCTAAAGAAAAAGATAGCCAGAAAGGTACAATAAGCCTATAGAACACCAAATATATGGGGTCAGAAAAGAAAATCTTCTCGTCACATAATTATCAAAACACTAAATGCACAGAGCAGAGAAAGAATATTAAAAGCTGTAAGAGAAAAGGCCCAAGTAACATACAAAGGTAGACCTATGAGAATTACACCAGACTTTACAGCAAACTATGAAAGCTAGAAGAGCCTGGTCAGAGGTAATGCAGACTCTAATAAGAGAACGCAAATGCCAGAACAGTCTACTATACCTAAAAATTATTGCTTATGACAAGATGTCCTTGCAGATAGTAGCCTGGCATGGTTGTCCTCTGAGATTCTCTGCCAGCACCTTGCTGAGACAGATGCAGATACTTACAGACAGCTATTGGACTGTAACCCCTATGAATGATTTAGAAGAAGGACTGGATTTGCTGAAAAGTATTACAACCCCATAGGAAGAACAACAGTATCAACTAACCAGACCCCTCAGAGCTCGCAGAGACTAAGCCACCAAACAAAACACATACTTAGTCTGGACTATGACCCCAGGTACATATGTAGCAGAGGACTTCACTGTCTGTCCTCAGTGGGAGGGGATGTGATTGTTCCTGTGGAGGCTTGTTGCCCCAGAGAAAGGGGATGCTAAAGGGTTAAGGCAGGATTGATTGGTTGGTGGATAAGCACCCTTTTAGAATGAAAGTAGGGGCGATGGGGTGGGTAACTCTTGAAGGGGGACTAGGAAGAAAATGAAAATATAGATATATTCAAATACATAACTGACACTAATTTAGGTATGTATGTAGATAGATAGATAGATAGATAGATAGATAGATAGATAGATAGATAGATAGATAGATAGATAGATAGATAGATATAGGTATAGGTATAGATATAAATATAGGTATAGATATAGATATATAATCATGTGTATATAACCATCTACACAAATATACACTGAAAGATGGTATTAAAAAGTGCATTATGTGTTAGTGATACAATAATTAGAGATATATGTATGTAAAAAAAATTAGAAGACTAGCAGTATCAAAATCTGTACCAAAATCTGTACCAAAATCTGTACCAATCTACCAATGTAGAATAAAGGCTAGAACAACAACAAAAATAGATGACAAAGTAGCTGCTACATCATGACTGCGTTAAAGTTGTGCCAGCCTTTGAGAAAGGGGATTTATTAATAGCATAGCAATCCTATCAATGTCAAAATTTTACAAATAGCAAGTTGAAGCTTAAGATATATGCAACTCTTCATTGGAAGAATAAGCTTCTGATGTGAAAAACGTGGCTATAGCGTCAAGTTTTACTCATAATGCTTATTAAGAATATTACTAAGTATTAAGTATCCATTAAGTTTTGAATAATTCTATAACTTCCAACTATAATAATTTGTCTAGAACTTTGCAATACATTTCTTCTACTCAAACTTTTATAATTTTTGTGAACAAGTTTTAAACTAAAATGTCTGTCCATGGGATGTAGTGTCCAAATCATTTGAGGACAATTATTCATGTTGCAGGAGCTATATCCTTCATGTAATAGATTCCCTCCAATCCTTAATGCATCAATGCGAAAGTGATTTCCATATGAGACATAAAACCAAAAGCACACATGTGGAAAGCTTTCTCTTACCAAATTAGCCATTAACTATTATACATGATGCTGAACATTATAGGATGAACTTTTATTTTCTGTGAGGCTAGAGATGCAAACTGATACTTCAGTGGTTTTCATTAACTCTATGAACAAGAATCTAAAAATACAGCTCTAAGAAGCCATTATATTTTAACCATTTGTATGCCATTTTCTATGTATATTTAGCTTCCTGGGCTTCATTTAGAGCACTATGAATTGTCAAATAAATTATTTGATTTGTTAGGAATGAGCTATGCATAGAGGGCATCATCCACATAAACTTATGAATAGTCATGTTCAGATACATAAATAGGAATATAGAATGAAATAATAAGTGCAGTGTAATAGTAAGAAAAAATATTTTAGTGTAATTTATCATCATTTACATTGATTGTTGCCAATGAATAATAATGTGCAAAATATTCTCACATTTAGTTTCATCTTACTCTTGTACTCAACTACAAGTTTATCAATTGTTAGTTAGTTAGTTAGTTAGTTTGTTTGTTTGTTTGTTTGTTTGTTTTTCGAGGCAGGGTTTTTCTGTATAGCCCTGGGTATCCAGGAACTCACTCTGTAGATCATGCTGGCCTCAAACTCAGAAATCTGCCTGCTTCTGTCTCCCCAGTGCTGGGATTAAAGGTGTGCACCACCACTGCCCAGCCCAACCTTTTATTTATTAAAGAAGAAAAGTTACAACTAGCTAAGTTTCTACCTTACTATTTTGCCTTGCGTTGACATTTTCAAATGAAAAAGTATATATTGAAACTTGCTATATTGAGTCATATATTTCTGACTGGTGAGTCTAGAAACACTTTCTATTGTTTTCATGTTATTTTCATTAGGTTCTTCAAAGGAAAGGAAAATATTAGTGATACAGTATCATGCAGCTATTTGCATTTTTTTTTTATTTAAGAGAACCAAGTTATGAATGAGATGCCTGACTTTTGTTTAGCATAAGCAACTTTCTGGAAGACTAGGGAAAATCAAGTTTCAATTTTACCATGTATGTGTATATATTACTACAATGGCAATAACATTCAGATACACAAACACAGAGATGCACAGATATTTATAATTAAATCTAGCAATGGTAATGGTATATATTGAAATTGACCCATGTTTTCATACCTGCTTTAGGAACACAAATTTTATTCTTCAAAAAGATACAGAGAATTGTGTTTTCTTAGAAATACTTGAATATATCCAAGTTTACATTAATATGTATGTAATAATTTTCACATTTTATCACTAAATATTGTATTTTCTAGAATGTGTTATCAAGGCAAATCAGACACAATATGAAAATATTAAGAATAGACAAAGTTTTTCTTTGTAGTTTTTCTTGTAGTTGTCATGTAATTTCAGGAAAGTAGTTTTTAAATTACTTTGTGTTATATATGTGTGAAAGCTTTTCTAGAACACATTCACATGTCAGTACTCTCTCATGCTGACAAAAATAGTAAATAAAAATATTCAGTGGACTTCCAGGTAAGAACTGGTGTTTATACACTACAGACGACTACTGTATGATTTGGGTGACAAAATGTCAAGAGAGAGAGAGAGAGAGAGAGAGAGAGAGAGAGAGAGAGAGAGAGAGAGAGAGAGAGAGAATAAATATACATGAAAGAGATAAAGAGGAAACTGCATCAGCAATTTGCAGGCACTGAGACAGGACAGTTGAAAGTGTGGGGTAAAAATCCAAATAATCTACCAATAAAGCACCTAAACCAAGTTAACAAGGTCTGCTTCCCAGCTGAGTGAGGGGACTCAGAACCACTTCCAAAAGATAAGTCAGGTGTAAAGGCCTTACAGTCTTATCCTTGTGGCAAACTCATAGCCCTCTCAAGGTTTAAATCTAGTTTCCGGTTCAACAAGATTCCATTGACATGTGTCAAGCAGTAGGAAAGTGGTCCACTCTGCCATTGTCTTCTCTAACTCAGAGGTCAGTGGAAAATATACCATTTTGAGGAAGAACTTCTATTTTCTTTGAGCTACACTGAAGGTATGAATAGAGGAAGCACTGACAAGACTGGGAGCCTAAATTTCACCAGCTGCAAATCTTGGTGAATGAATGCCCTTGGAAGCAGTTGCAGGCAAAGAGGCTCAAATACTCAGTGCAGGCAGCAGGAAGCTTGCCTATGACAGTCAAAGTCATAAAAGAGACCCAGGCTTCCTGTTAAGTAACGAAGACCAAATAAACTAAAGTTCTGGAAGACTGAGGTTTGATAAACCTCGGGAGACATCTGGCTCCTGTTTACTGATGTAGTCTGAAAATTCTGAAGCCTAAAGGGTATCACTCCTGAAAGCTGACCTATATTTATTTAGTAGGTTTAGAAAGAAAGGACTAGGATAGATCATCCATTTGTATAGAACTCAATTTTGTGATAGTTTCTCCATCCCCAGAACACTTGCTGAACACCTGTTATGTAGACAATGAGATGCTTTCTCAGGGTTCTTCAGAGGAGAGAAGACAGGTGGAAAAACTGCATAGCACACAGTCCTACAACAAAACTCATTGTGGGTAGTAGAAGTCTATGGTAGGCAATGTAGGGATCCTATTCAAAGTGATGACAGTTCTGATATACACCAAACCCACATCCAACATGGAAATATAGCTGCATAAATATAGAAAAACAGTTTTTATAAATTCAACCTACTTCCATGGGACTAAGCTTACTAGATTATGATAAATGATAATTTTGACATGTTCTTGGGTTCAGTTTTCACAAACTTTTTTTTCTATAGATATTCATAAGTGAAATGATATGATTTTTTTCTTTCTTTTTTGGATCTTTTTGTGGTTTAGGTATCAGAGTAACTGTGGTTTTATAGAACAAATCAGGTACTGTTCCTTCTTTTAATGTTGGTATTAGTTCTTCTTTGAAGATCTCATAGAATTCTACACTAAAACCATCTGGTCTTGGCTCTTTTTTTTTTTTTTTTTCCAGTTATGTTAAATATATGCTTTTGTAGTAGGATCTGATGTTTTTTTTTTTTTTTTTAATTTCCTCAGTTTCTGTTGTTTCTCTCTTTTCATTTCTGCTATTGTTAATTTTTGTTTTGTCTCATGCCCTTCACTTAGTTTGGTTAAGGGTTGTTGATTTTCTTAAAGTACCAGCTCCTGGTTTGGTTGGTTATTAGTATTGTTCCATTTGTTTCTAGGTGGTTGATTTCAGCCATGAGTTTGATTATTTCTTGCCTTCTACTCCTCTTAGGTATGCTTCCTTCTTTTTATTCTAGAGTTCGCAGATGTGCTGTTAATCGCTATTGTAGGGTCTGTACAACTTTTTTTACGAAGGCACACAAAGCTATGAATTTTCCTCTTAGCATTGCTTTCATTCTGTCCTATAACTTTGTGTATGCGTGACTTGATTTTCCTAAATGAATTCTAAAAAGGCTTTAATTTCTTTACTTCTTCCCTGACCAAGTTACCATTAAGTAGAGAGTTGTTCAGTTGCTATGAATATGTGGTCTTTCTGTTGTTATTGTAGACAAGCCTTTGTCTGTGGGGATCTGATAGAATGCATGGGATTATTTCAATCTTCTTGTATTGGTTGAGGTTGTGACTGATTCTATGGTCAGTTTTGGAGAAGGCATCATGTGGTGTGAAGAAGATGGTATATTCTTTTGATAGCTTCTGTTAGTTTAACTGTGTATCTGTTTGATTACTCTTTCCATGCCCTTTCCATTGTTGAGAGTGCAGTGTTGACGTCTCCAACCATTGTGGTGTGAGGTTCAATGTGTGTTTTGATCATCAGTAATTTTTTTTTTCTTTTACAAATGAGGATTCACTCGCATCTGGGGCATAGATTTTAGAATTTAGAGTTCTTCTTGGTAGAATTTCACTTTGATGTGTATGAAGTATCTTTCCTCCCCTTTTTAGATAACTTTTGGTTGAAAGTCTATTTTCTTGTATATTAGAATGAGTAATCCAGCTTGTGCCTTGGGAACCTTTGCGTAGAAACTTTTTTTTTTCCAGTCTTTTACTATGGGATTGGTTCTGTCTTTGTTTCCTATATGTAGCTATATCCTCAGGCCTATACATATATCCAGTCTTTTAGCCAATTTTTTTTTAATTAGGACATTGAGTCCATTAATACTAAAAGAGAGTAAAGAGCAATGATTACTGGTTCCTGTTATTTTGTTTTTGGGTTTGTTATGAAATGATTAATTTCTTGGATTTTGGGGGGGGGGGTGTAGTTTTCCTTTTTGTGTTGGAGTTTTACTTCTAGTACCCACTGTAGGGTTGGATTAGTGGAAAGATATTGTTTAAATTTGGATTTTCATGTAATATCTTGGTTTCACTATCTATGGTGATTGAGAGTTTTGGTGTGTATAGGAGCCTGGACTGGCATTTGTGTTCTCTTAAGGTCTGCATGAAATCTTTCCAAGATCTTCTGGCTTTTAGAGTCTTTGTTGATAGGTCTGCTTTTAAATGTTATTTGCCTTTTTCCTCCTTTTCACATTTAATATTCTTGTTTTTCTTCTGTGAATTAGTGTTTTGATTATTATATAATGGAACAATTTTCTTTTCCGGCATATTCTATTTGGTATTATGTTAGTTTCTTGTATGTTTATAGCCATTTTTTTTTCTTTAGGTTAGGGAAGTTTTCTTCAATGCTTTTGCTGAAGGGTTTTTTTTTTTCCCCCTTTGAATTGAGAATCCTCACTCTCTTCTACTTCTATCATTCTTAGGTTTGGTATTTTCAATTTCTCCTGAATTTCCTGGATGTTTTGGATAAGGAAATTTTTGCACTTTGTATTTTCATTAGCTGCTGTTTCAGTATCTTCTACGGCACCCTCTAAGCCTGAGCTTTCTCTCTTATATCTCTGGTATTATGCTGGTGATGCTGACATCTGTGAATCCTAATCTCTTTCTAAGTTTTCCATCTCCAGGGTGGCCTCCATTTGGGATTTCTTTATTGTGATTTCTATTTTCATTTTTAGATGCTGAATGATTTTGTTCAATTCCTTCACCCCTTTGGTTGTGTTTTCCTGCATTTTAAAAAGTGATTTTTGTGCTTCCTCTTTGAGTGCTTCTACCTGTTTCCTTGTGTTCTCTTGTATTTCTTTAAAGGATTATATATTTAATCCTTAATGTCCTCTATCAAGATCATGAGATGGACTTTTAGGTCAGAATCTTGCTTTTCATGTATGTTAGGGTATCCAGGGCTTGCTGTGATGAGAAAACAGGGTTCTGACTGTGCCACATAGCATTGTTTTCCCAGATCTTTTGTTTTTGTGCTTGCCTCTTACCAACTGATTATCTCTGGTGTTAATCAGCCTTGCAGTCTCTGACCAGACCCTGTACCCCCCCTAGTAGGCATATGGAGCTCTGTGACCTGGGTTAGAGCAGGTCTTCTGGGAGGTAAACAGTGCTGTATCTTGTTATTGGAGCCTCCTTTGTCCTTAGTTAGGGCCAGCCTCTTGTGACCCTGGTTACTACAGTACTCCTGTGAGCCAGGCTGACATTTGTGAGGGGGAGGACTACAGTGCCCAGTCTGGTTATGGGAGAGAGGCCTGCAGTGCCCAGTCTGCCCCAGGAGTTGAGTACTGGAAGGAAAATGTGCCTATGGTAGAGTGGATATATCTGGTATTCCTAATTTTCTTCTCAAATGAATAATGTTAAGAAATGCTCTTTTGGGGGGAACGCCGGGGCCAGGGGGTGGGAGCGGGTGGGTAGGGTAGCAGGGCCGGGAGTGGGGAGGATATAGGGAACTTTCTGGATAACAATTGAAATGTAAATGAAGAAAATATCTAATAAAAGTTGAAAAAAAAAAAAAAAGAAATGCTCTTTTTTATTTCTTACATGGCCATTTTATTGTTTTTTTTTCCATAAATTTTTTCTAATGTTCTTCTTCTACATAATTTTAAACTTCATTAGTCTGCTATATTCTTTGCTCCTTTGTTTTTATTCATTCCCTTTGTTTACTATTTCTATCTGCACACTAAATAATATTTCAATTCATAACTCATTAATTTATCTAATTACCTTATTATCAAACTTATGTGTATGGCCTTTGAGGTTGTATTGATAAACTGTCATGATTGTTAACTATATTTATTCCTCTTTAAAAATATTTATATATGTGTATAGTAGTATGCTATGTGTGTGTATATATATATATATATATATATATATATATATTCATGTGTGGGTTTATGCATGTGCCAGATGGACATATGAAGTTGAGAGTATAACTTCAGATGGCAATCCGTTTAATCCCTCTATTTGAGATAGTCCATTGTAATTTGCTTCTTCATGTGTCAGATTAGCAGATTTCTGAGGTCCTTACAGAAATCAACCCCATCTGACCTTTTGTGACAAATACCCTTGCAAAGCAATAATGGTTTTATCTACTGAACTATTTCTAAAGCCCTATTTCTGTATCTATAGTAATTTACTTTTCAGTAGTTTGTTTCCTTCCCGTTGAATAGTACACAGGATTGAGACTTGAAGAGTATGCTGTTAAATAAGAAATTTCCTAAGCCAAGCTAGAATAGGTCCCTAAAACAATAAATATCCAAATCACAAAGTTAGAATGCCAGAAACATGGAAAAACAAGGCAATGTATCTGACTGCCAAGAGATTATAAGTATACAACTTCTCAATTCAAATTTCCTAATGTAACTCAAATACTCATTGAAATTTCAAAAGCTTACTAGTAAAACTGATCAATGTGCTTAAATACAGTACCAGCAAGCATATTTGTTCAGGACATATAGAGAAAATTTAGCAACAAAAGTGGAAATCCTAGATCGATTGATGAAAAAACTGAGTATTACCTATGGGCGGGGGATGGAGGGTGGTGGGCTATAAACATGGAGTACAAATTCACACAATTAGAGTGAGATTCAGAAGAAAATAACAAATAGTCAAAATTAATCATGAAACTAAAACACCAGAAAATCATGACCAATCCACTTGGGCAAGAAAATTCCAGAGGTACGATTTCCTCTCTGAAAGGAAGCTTCCCATGTGATATAGCTGTGGAGAAAAAACCAGAAGCTTCCCATGTGATAGAGCTGTGGAGAAAGAACCAGAAGGCCTCTTTGTCAAATTGTATTCACATTCATGCAGAAAGTTATAAAAACCTACTCTGGTAAAGTTTACTTCTAATTATTTAGTCAAAAATCGCAACTTGGGAGTGGTGCCACCCAGAGGCTGGATCTTCCCACCTCAGTTCCTACAATCGACACTATCTCTCTCTGATGATGTGTGCACATTTGTAGCAGTACACACTTATTACTTGAACTTTGCTTCACCTCTCACCACTTAGCTAGAAGTAATTATAACACCAGTACTCTGAGAATTATCCTCCTCCAATTGCCCTGTGCACTTTGAGTGGGCTTGAGAGACCTTTTCCTCTAGAGCCCTCTAGCTGCCATTCATGAGGTTCAGTTGTAAATTGTTTTTCCTAGCTGGTGCACTAAAATGTTAATATAATTTTCCCAGATAATGTGATTTGCTATACTTCTTTTCCTATCACGTTGGATTTCAGGTATTCTCTGTAATTCATCCAGTGTTGACTGTGTTTTTGAATCTGTTTCTCTTTTTTTTTTCCAATTTTTTTATTAGATATTTTCTTAATTTACATGTCAAATGCTATTCCGAAGGTCCCCTCCCCCCTTCCCTCTCCCTGCTCCCATGTCACCCACTCCCACTTCTTGGCCCTGGTGTTCCCCTGTATTGGGGCATTTAAAGATTGCTGTACCAAGGGGCCTCTCTTCCCAATGATGACCGACTAGGCCATCTTATGCTACATATGAAGCCAGAGACACGAGTTCTGGGGGTTCTGGTTAGTTCATATTGTTGATCCTCTTCTAGGGTTGCAGACCCCTTCAGCTCCTGGGATTCTATATCTAGCTTCTCCATTGTGGGCCCTGTGTTCTCTTTTATAGATGATTATGAGCATCCACTTCTGTACGAGACAGCTATATCAGGGTCCCTTAAGTAGGCACTAGCTGTCCTATGCCATAGTGTCTGAGTTTAATGACTGATTATGGGATGGATCCCCTGTGGTGGGCTAGTCTCTGTATGGTCCATCTTTTCATCTTAGCTCTAAACTTTGTCTCTGTAACTCCTTTCATGGGTATTTTGTTTCCTCTTCACAGGAGGAATGAAGTATCCACGAGCTGGTCTTCCTTCTTGATGTTCTTGTGTTTTGCAAATTGTATCTTGGATATTCTAAGTTTCTGGGCTAATATCCATTTATCACTGAGTGCATACCCAATGACTTCTTTTGTGATTGGGTTACCTCACTAAGGATTATATCCTCCAGATACATCCATTTGAATCTCTTTCTGCCCTCTGTGGACTATACTCCTGATATTTTAGGTACACACAGTTGTCCCTGGCCCCCTGTTTTAATATTGTTCTATTGTTGGAAAGAGATTCTGTGACCAGGACAACAGTTATAAAGAGAAAAGCTTTAATTCTGGACTTGTCTATAGATTCAAAATTTTAGTTCATTATCATCATGGCAAGGAGAATAGTGCCATATAGGCAGGTATAGTGCTAGAAACACAGCTGAGAGTTATACAACCAGGCAGAAGGAGAAGTGAACCACTGGGACTGGAATAGGCTTCTTAAACCTCAAAGTCCTCTCTCAGTGATATACTTTCTACAGCAAGGCCACAACTTTTAATCCTTTTAAGTAGTGTTACTTCCTGATAGCCAAGCATTTAAATCTGTGAGCCTATGGGAACCCATCTCATGCAATCCATCACATAGCCCTCTTTCTTGTTTCTTTTCTCTCCTCTCTGTGAGTTGTCTAGTACTAAGACTACATTTCTGAATAATATCTCTTTGCCTTAGGCTAAGATTAAAAATTCCTGCCATTGCATGCACTCTGCCTAAGGAGTAGAGTGCCCTTACTTGGGACTGAACTTCTAGGATAGGAATATTTTTCTACCATCATTTCTCAGATTGTTTTATTTTTTGCTTCTACCCTATTATTTCCGTAAAATAAATTCAAGTGATTTCTGTTAACCGATATCATTCTGAACCTCAATTATAATTCTCAAGTTCCACAGAATAACAACAATTATAAAAGTGAAAATCAAGAAATTTCCCAAGTTGAATAATGTAATGTCTTAGCTCCGTTTTCCACCTGTGTGTAGAAACAGCATGACCAATGCAGATACTATAAAAGAAAGAACTTGGGGGGAGCGGGGAGGGCTTGCTTAGAGTTTCAGATGTTCAGTCCATTATTATCATGGCAGGAAATATGGCAGCCTGCAAGTAGACATGGTTCTGGAGGAACTCCTTTGTTCTATACCTTGAACCCAAAAGATCCATACCAAGGGTCTATGTTTTCAATTCAGGCAGAAAAGGACTGTTTAAGACTGGGTAGTGTCTGACAACTACAAACCCTCAAAGACCACCCCCACAGTGACACACTTCCTCCAACAAGGCCACTTCTCCTAATAATGCTACACCTCATGAGCTAAACTTTCAAGCACATGAGTCTATGAGAGTGAAACCTATTCAAACCACCACAAGTATTATCTTTCCAATTTTGTTTGCACCCTGATGGCAATGGGTAAAAAGACACCTTATTGGTGCTATTTAAGGTCACAGTCTATAATGTTCAGATAGCTGCTCTGAGCTTTTCACAAAGTTCAGGATTCCTTTTATCATCAAGATTTCCCTTTCTCTGCCCTTGTTTGTGGAGCCCACCACTCCACACCCTTTACCTTGATTAGTCCTTGGCAAACACATAAGTTCCACTTCCTCTTTTCCAATAAGAGCCTGCCCAGCAAGAAGCTGGGAATCCTGGAATGCTTCTCCATACAAATGAGGCATTCACAGTATTTTAAACTCTGGCCAACGGTTTCACCCAACCTGAAAATTCTTTACCACTCTCCAAAGTTTGTATATAGACCTTGGTCACCCAGAATAAATTGTATTTGTACAACCCTAGTCTGAATGAAAGTATGTGTACAAACTAAGATCGTCTAGGAGAGCTGTTTCAGTAAAAGCTTCAGAGAAGGCCTTGTCCCACCTGGCATGCACTTTTGGCTGGACTAGAATCCTGCAGACCCCACCAGCTCAGGACTCTGCTTCATTCTTCCAGCCTAGTGTACAGGGTGCCTGAACATCCCAGAGAGTTGAAGTGGAGCAGGCATTCCACAACTGACTCATACCACATTCAGAGGCAGAGCAGATGGGAGTCCTTTGTTCATCCTTGCTTGATGCCTGGCTTTGTGGCCAAAGCTGTCTTATGCCTAGAAATTGTAAATTCAAGTCAAGTCAAATTCAATCCAGACAGCTCAGCATGGAACTAAGACAGAGACTTGAGGCTCATTATACCATATACCCAGAGACCAGTTGTCCAGATCTTGGCATTCCCTCAGGGCATGAGAGCAGGAGTGTGGGATTTTGCCATCTGCCTATAGTGGCATTGGAGGACATAGCTTGAGCAATGCTCAAGAGCTTTTCCTGTTGGTAGGGATAAGAGAGATTGAGCAGGTTTTTTAATTTTAATTTTATATTGGATATTTTCTTTATTTACATTTCAATTATTATCCCTTTCCCAGTTTTTCTCCTTCCCCCTGCTTCTATGAGGGTGTTCCTCCATTCACCCACCCACCCACTCCCACCTCCTCGCCCTCGATTCCCCTACACTGGGGCATCTATTGAGCCTTCATAGGACCAAGGACCTCTCTTCCCATTGATGCATGTCAAGGCCATAGTCTGCTACATATGCAGCTGGAGCCATGTGTACTACTTTGTTGATGGCTTAGTCCCTGTGAGATCTGGGAGGTCTGGTTGGTTGATATTGTTGTTCTTCTTATGGGGTTGAAGATCTAGCAGGTTAACCACCTCAGCTACCACCCTGGCCCAGATACAGGCTCTGAACTGCCCCAACCCCCAAAACTTTATCATTTGCAAATGGTTAGAATGCACAAAAAGGTCAGTCTGCCAGGATCTCCATGACAGAGGGCAATAACTGGATTACAGGGAGATGTCCAGATAAGGATCCGATATCTATGATATTACATAGATCAAATATCTTGAGCCAGACTGATGACTCATTGAAATGAATATTTCCAAGTGAAGCTACGGGGACAGAGAACCCCGCACTGTGACATACCACAGATTCTACAATGAGAGGTTTTCTATGGTTTGTCTTTTGGTGTTGTTTATTTGTGTTTGTTTTATTTTCAGCAGAGGTTGCAAAGGGTGGATAGGAAAAGAGAAGACAAGGAAATTAACAGTACTGAAGTGTATGATGTAAAACTCACAAAGAATCAGTAATGAGTTTTGAGAAATTTTATTTCCCAATTTTTGGAATGTACTTACAGAAAAACTGACAGTTTTTCAAATTTTGGTAAAAATACAAATTGGTCTTGTGAAATCTATAACAATAGAACATTTTAATCTAAGAACATTGCTTATGTATATATAGAGAGATATAAATAAAGTGATACCATAGAAAACCTCTCATTGTGGAAGTTGTGGCACGTCACAGTGTGGGAATTTCTGTCCCAACAGCTTCACTTGGAAATGTTGCATATAGAGAAAGATATGCAGTCAAAGTGTTCATCATTAAATGAGTAAATAAGAGCATTAAAGTCTATACAGTATAATTCCAACCAGACATCAAAAGCAAGAACTACTCATATTTGCTGAGCACTCCACATTTGTAATGATTAGTAAGTTAATTTTAATAAAATCATTTTCTTCTTCTGATATTATCAAATTACAAGTAATTTGTGAGTATATAATATAAATCTGTCATGAGTCACACAGCACTGCTTTGTATAATCTGCATTTTATTTGCATACATATATTTATACATGTACACACATATACACAATATATATATATATATATATATATATATATATATATATATATATATCCTATATTTATCTCTGAATATTCATATATAAATATAATTTTGTAAGATCTATTTGCATTAGTATTTTTGTGCAGTATTTAAGACATCATTAAGGTAAAAGTGTGCCATTTTTCATCAAAACACAATTAATGTACCTGAAAAATCATAAAACTGTAAAGGGTTTTTATACTTTCTCAATGAAAATATTAGAATTAATTTGATTTGAATAAAGGGAC
This sequence comes from Mus minutoides, assembly GCA_902729485.2. Taxonomy (NCBI): domain Eukaryota; kingdom Metazoa; phylum Chordata; class Mammalia; order Rodentia; family Muridae; genus Mus; species Mus minutoides. The sequence continues at coordinate 427,702 of LR750411.1, read as the reverse complement.
TAATCATTATGTAGAAGTGCTGAGAATTAATTAAAGTGTGTGTGCTAACATATGTGTTTAATACAATACAAGAAGACTTTTGCGATGTTTAAAGGAATTATCAGCAGGAAAATTTCTTCTTTAATTTATATCAAATTTAGTATTGGTGAGCTCAGTGTAAAAAATATTACTAAAGTCCTAAAGTAATGAATTTAATAAATGTGCAAGATTAAGTTTTTAAATATATTTCTGTTATATATTAATTAAAAATTACTAAGGTATTATAGAAGGGGTTCAATTTTTAAAAGCATTGACTGCTTTTAGGAGATCCTGAATTTGGTTCTTGTCAACTCTGCAAAACTGAGAGTATCTGATACACTTTGACTTCCACTGATGTTTGCATACATGTGGTACACATAAACACACATAACTTAAAAATAAATGAGTAGACAATTGTTATAAGAAAATGAATAGTAAAATGATGAATGATAAAGATTAGCATATATGCAGATACACATAAGGATGGTGTGAGCTACAGAATATTGTTGAGTAGTCATCAAACTGCAATTTTCATGCATCATAATTTATGAATTAATATTTTATATACTCAAGATTGTCTTCAGATTTCTGTTTAGATGTTCAATTTTATAAAAAGTGTGACACAAAACAAATTATAAAAGAGAGTAAAGGTCATGAGCAGTTAAAAAAATTGAAGTATTTCGGAAGTGGTGTCTCTTTGATGTTTATACATGACAAGGAACAATGTTAATTCATTCCAAAGACAGAAACTGACTGACAAAAAGTGGTTAGAAAATATGTAAAAAAAACAAAAGAAGACAATGTCAATACTTGTGTTAATAATAACAGGCATAAAGTTACTAAGTAGATAGATAATATATTATGTTTTCAATAAAAATAAAAAAGTTTGCTAAAGTAATATTTTAAAAGTATAGATATTTCACGCTAAGTATTATGACATTATAAAATCGTTAGCTGGAATGCTTCTTACCCAATAAAGAAGGAGCCAGAAATGTATAAGGGAATGTGTAATTTGCTTTAATCAAAGTACTTTATCCAACTATGTTTGTACATAAAAGAAAAAAAAAACAGAAACAGTTATAAAAGCAAAAAAGTTTATTACATGTAATATGGGTTGGTAAGTTTTACAAAATTGTCCAGGAGCTATAATAATGAATAAATGATATTTTTTTTTATTTTGAAGTTGTGATATGCTTGATAATATAAAAATTTCCTGTGGAGTTATAAGGTGCCTGGCACTCATTAAAAATAAATTACTGACATTTTGAAATGACCATCTGAACCTTGAAAACTTGAATTGATTTAAGCAGTATTTAAAAATCTATGGAGAAATCATTAAGAATACAAAAAAGAGGAGAGATTGGACTTGACAGGAGTTTCCATAAAAATCATCAAAGTACTTTATTGGAAAGAAGGTCAATATAAATTACAAGTATGGAATTGATAAAAGCAAACTATCAAGAAGGATTGGGTGCACTAGTGTATTCTGTCTCAGTAGAGTTTATTTGAAATATTATATCAACTTCTAGTTTTAGTATTTTGTAGACTTGTACTTGAAATGCATGTCAAAAAGTGTAATGAGGACTTGGCTTGATCTTTTTTTTAAAGTGATATCAAGATTTCTAAGAGTTTCAGTAGAATAATATCTTTAAAAAATAAATCTATGGTATGTTGATTTACACATATTGTAACAGCAAATCTTTAACATTTTAAGAAAGTGTTGAAAATATTATTACACACATATTAGGCATGCAATGTAAGGAGTGATTGATAAATAAGAATGGTATTTATCAAGAATAGATTCCAAACTGTGAAATACAGCATATACAGAAATATTATCTGGAACTAGGTTATCTCTCTCAGTATATTTTTCATGATTTACATGCAAATTTATTAATTTAATTTTTTAATGTTATAATCCTCCACTGGGTATATTTATTACATTTTTATTAACAATTCATATTTTGATGGATTTCAAGCTATTTCTACTTTTCTCTGTTGTTAATAGAGGTGAAATAAACATAGTAAATACCTCTGTAGTAGGATAGAGACTTCTTTGGTTACTTGAGCCAGACGGTAGCTTTATTTTAGGTTTGTAAGTAGCCTGTGTACTTATTCTCACAAGTTCTGTATCAGTCTAGATTTCTAACAACAGTGAATTGTTGTGTTTATGTTTTTCTACAATGTCACGTGCATTGGCAGTTATTGGATTTTCTATAATAAATAAAAAATTTCAAAGCTGGGCGTGGTGGCACACGCCTTTAATCCCAGCACTTGGGAGGGAGAGGCAGGCAGATTTCTGAGTTCGAGGCCAGCCTGGTCTACAAAATAAGCTCCAGGACAGCCAGGGCTATACAGAGAAACCCTGTCTCAAAAAAACAAAAAACAAAAAACAAAACAAAAAAAAAATCATACATATTTCTTATATAATTTATTTATATCTTAAATTTATATAATAAACAAATTATACAAAATAAAAAATCTAAGTCTCATTATGCCTGAGGTGAAGGAATTTTTAATGACTGACTTTGAGTATAGGGTAGTGGCCCATATTCTGTATGGAAGTAGAAAATGTCAATAAAAACACTATTAGCTTAGGCAAGAAATAGGAGGTGGGAGTTCCAGTAGGAAGAGAGGTTTCGAGAATGGAGTCCTGTACTGAAGAGATTTTCCTAAATTGCTGATGGAGATGGTCAGATGAACCTTAGTAGAGGGATTTAGAATAAAATAAACAGGATAACTGAGTCACAATCTAGCATTAACAAGACAAAGCTTTTGGTCTAGGCATTTAATCATAAATAATTTAGTCTCAGCATCATTATTTTAGGATCTTGTTCAGATAAAAACACTCATCATTATAAGAGCTAGAGGAGGAGAGAAAAAGATAGAGGTATATAAGGGATATGTTCTTCATGAATGGACAATACTATTCCTATACATCATTTTTATTATTATTAAACAAATTTCTATTGTTAGGCAAGGGAGTTATTTCCTTAAGACTTGTTAGTCATAGAGGGTACTGACAGCATCAGGGCAAAAAAAAAGTTCTTGTTTTTTCTCTTGGAATCTGACAAGAACTCATTGATAAGACTCTGCTACTAAAGACACTACATACCTTTATTGCATGATATGAAGAAATCATGTTGGAACTGAGCTTGAAGCTTCCTCTTTGCTTCCTATATTTCATAGGTTTAGAAGGTACTACAAAAAGAGTTCATGGATTTAAAAGACATGAGGAAAAGTTGCATGAGTTGGGTTTTAGAGAATAAAGGAAAGGAGAAAATGTAATTGTATTTTAATATCAAAATAAAAGGTAAAAAAAAAGAAGAGAAAGAAGAGGAGGAGAAGAAAGAGGAGGAGAAGAAAGAGGAGGAGGAGGAGAAGGAGAAGGAGAAGGAGGAGAAGAAGAAGAAGAAAGAAGAAGAAGAAGAAAAAGAAGAAGAAGAAGAAGAAAGAAGAAGAAGAAGAAGAAGAAGAAGAAGAAGAAGAAGAAGAAGAAGAAGAAGAAGAAGAAGAAGAAGAAGAAGAAGAAGGTATTACATGGAACTGTGACTAAGATAAAGTTAAAACCTGTAAACTCAAATACTAATCAGAACTCAAATACTAATCTGCCAGAGAAGTTTTGTCTACTAGTGCAGAAGTGGTGTAGAAGTGGCATTGGATTCGATGACTATTCCATAAGAGGGAATGCGTGCTTGCTACTTTATACCTGGCCAAAGTTCATGGTCAACGATTAATTCTAGGGAGAAACTTACTACTGTCATTTAACAAAATTAAGAGGATAGCAAAATGTATTCTAAATAATTGCATTATAACTATAGATTAAAACTTCTCTTTTTTTTTTTTTTTTTTTTTTTCAGAGACAGGGTTTCTCTGTATTGCTCTAGCTGTCCTGGAACTCACTTTGTAGACCAGGTTGGCCTCAAACTCAGAAATCCGCCTGTCCCTGCCTCCCAAGTGCTGGGATTAAAGGCGTGGGCCACCACGCCCGGCTAACTTCTCTATTTTTTAAATAAAGAACTTCTGTTTGCAGAGAACAGCAATAAATTCGATCTTAATTTATTTTTCTTTAAGATAAAGTGGTTTGTAGAATCAGCTATCTTCCTTCTTAACTCTATTTTCCTTAAATTTATAGTTTTTAGTCAGCTCATACCAGAGAATAAACAAAAGTTGACTGTTTACTACTGAACAAGAGTGGCATAGTATTTTCCTGAAGTTTGAGGACAATTCCTGGAAGAAGCAAAAGAAAGGAAGCAATAGTAAGAAATGCTGTCTTCAAGACACAACACAGTCATTGCAATCCAGAACTTATAACAACTGCTTTGACAGCACTGGATCTACAAAGTCTGTTACTCTCCCAAAAGCCAGTCATTGGTTTGGAAGGAGCTCAGGAAGCCATACACTTCTCTAATAAACAGAGCTTAGGAGTGGATTCTAGGACAGACATCTTTATCTGTGTATCCACTAATGAGTCTCCAAGGTCTCCAAGAATAATTTTAAACCAGGAGTCATAAAGACAGTACTTGAAAAAAAAAATCAGTAGGTAACAAAACAAAATTATATATATATATACACAGACCTAGAACTCTTTAACTAAAATTGAAATCACTACTACCACACTGAAAGCAAAGAATATAAATCAAAGCTCATCTATATGGTGACAGAAGAGTTAATAGTGTTTTTTGACTGATCAGCCTGTTTCTCTCAACCTATTGAGTACATTTTCTCTAGAAAATGGTAGAGAAGGAGAGAACAGTGTTGGGGCCCAAAAGCCCTTGGCATCTCAGTCTCCAACTTGTCCCTTGGCTATCATCTTATAACTAACAATCTTAAGTTTCTTTTCTCCTCAAACTTGCTTCTATTCCTGTAATTGACTAGGGACATTTTACAAAAGGGGTTAAGCCATTGCCATCAATGTTTTACCAAGCAAAGGAACCAGTTTGGCTTGTTCAGGTGGATGGATACCATTTGTGGTTTGCAGCATTAGAAGCCTTTTGTTTCCAGAGAGTAAGCAAGACTTGATCAGATTGCTGTCTTGTTGCCTTCCTTTGCATCTCCTGTCCCTTCCATTCTCCCTGCCTCCCTGCCTCCCTGCCTCCCTGCCTCCCTCCCTCCCTCCCTCCCTGCCTCCCTCCCTCCCTCCTTCCCTTCTTCCCTTCTTCCCTCCCTCTCTCCCTTCCTCTCTCCCTCCAGAACCCTGCTGTTTAGTCCTGCTGGACAGGGCAAAACAGCACACCTAAATCTTCCTCTGGTCTCTGTGTTCCCATCCACGCACACATGCACACGCACAACATAACATAACACTAACATAAAAACACAAATAAAATATATTTTAAAGGCACCTAAAGATATTTGAAAACTCTAAATTTTATCTTTGCTCTTGAAAACCCTTGGGCTTTTCAGCAAATTATCTTAAACTTTCAAATCTCAGCAGCTATTTTTCAACATTTATGATAACACATACTGTAACATTTGTTGTAGGCTTTTCAGAAGATGAGGAATTCCAAATCCTTAGCTCATAGTATATATTATTATCATGGTATAAAGATGCTGATGATTCTCACATATAGTATTTTATTAAAATGTATTAACCAAGGCAACATTAAATTTTTATGGATTTTTACTGATTTAATATAAATTCAAGTTTACTATAGGAGCTATATTTTTAATATAAATAATGCATTTGAAGCAGTAGTGAACACATTTTATTCCATAAAAAAATCAGGTTTCAGATTCTTAATTTAGGTTTAGTTGTTTCATCTTATCACCATTTCTGAACTGTACGCATAATAGTAAGTAAAACATTTGGTAACATAAATTGTAAGGACTTCGTTGCATAATAGAATAAAAATTACACATAATGAGCCCAGCAAGATGGCTTAATGGTTAAGAGGCCATGAATTTAGAAAAAAAAAAAGAAAGAAAGAAAGCTATATGGGAGTTTTGGGATGTACAAAGGCAAATAGGACAAAATGTAATTTGATTATAATCTGAAAAATTCAAATACAATATAAAAAATAAAGATATTTGGGGATTTTTTAAAAGTACAATAGAACCTATTATGCATCATCTACTCAAAATTGAATCTTCTTTAATAAGGCTTAGCTGAATTCATGGGTCTAAGGGGTAGTAAGTAGGAGTTAGTTTAATACTATGTCCATTTATCAGTTTAATGGCAGCAGTTTCTCAACAGAGTGACTCATACCTGGTCAATTTACAGAGAATATCATTCTGTAAAGTGCTGCTCCATACAGGTAATATCTCTGCATCTCAAACCCTCCTACAAGCCTAACAGACCATTGGGAAGAGCGTGCAGAAGGATTGTAAGAGCCATAGATGGTACAGGAATACAATGAAGGAATGGTTTCTGCATATAACAGGGCAATTACACATGGAAACCCACAGCATTTATAACAACATACCCAATATCTATAAAAGCTCAAACCAGACAAAATTCCAGTGAGAAGAGCAGGGGTAGGCAAGAAATTTCGCCTCTATCTTAGGAAGTATCATCAGAGAGAGCTTCTTAGGGATAGTCATGCCTAATGATGTGGCCACTGGTGTTTTGATCATCCTCAGTGAAGAAGACAAGTGCACGTGTCCATCTTCAGTACAAATAGAACTTGATGTTTGCGTATGCTTGTTCATAGTTTTTAACAGTACACAAATTTGCATTGGTAGGGAAGTGGGCACAGACCAATCAGGAATAAAGGGGAGAAGTCAAGTAGGATCAAAATACATTGTACAGAATTTTCCAAGAACTAGTAAAACCGAGTAAAAAGTTTTGAAAATGTAATAAGCAATTATTATAGTTATCTGTCTTTTGTGATCTCTTAGAGGTAAAGTTGAAATATTGACAAGAAAGATTTTTTTTATATGACTGATGGAGTAGTGGATTCATGTCTAAGTGCATATTTCACAAGTCTAAGGATCTGAGTTCTGATTCTTATGAAAGACATGATGGAAATGGGAAATTATATGTGGGGCAATAGGCTATGCAAAAACAGTCTCTTCTCCAGTTGAGCTGAGATGTTGAACCCCTGTGAAACCCTGTGGTGATAATTCACCTACATGGAATAATAGGTGTTTCCTCATTTGTCCTGGAACCCTAGCCCTGTCAAAGTTACTGCCCCCAACATCTCCCACAGGAGAAGATGTGGTTAGTAGTCATGTACACAATGTCCCAAGCTTCTGACCTTCAGGCTAAACTCCTTCCATTGACCTAGCAACAGTAAGATAACAGCCCACCATAAGAGTAGCTGCTTGGCCCCACCTTGCACTCTAACTTCTCCTCATTCTCTCCTCTCATTCTTACTCTCTTTCTTACTTTCTAGCTTTTCCTCTTTTTCTCTCCTTTTCCTCCTTCTCTCCTCTTGGCCATGGCCAGCCTCTCTCTTTTATCTTCTCTCTTTCCCCCTATTATTCTACAATAAAGCTCTAAAACCATAGACTGTCTGTGTTCATCAAGCCCCTCTGTGCTTGGACAATGGGATAGGCTTCCTCCTAATGAGCCCTTTTTAAACTACTGACAGATGGCCTTGCTGTGCTCCAGTCAAGGCCTGGACTAAGGACTCTCGCCTGCTTGGGAACCTTTCTTCCCCTGCCCTCTCTCCTGTATCCCTGGGGCTGAGGGTGTCATCCCTGGGTCCCTGGTATGGGGGGCTGCCCCTTGTCCACCCTCTGTCGAGTGGGGTCAGTGGCTTAGATGCCCACCCGGGGCCAAGTGGAAAGTGTCCAGAAGCCCTCCCACATCTGCCAGCCCAGAGCATAGGAGGAACTCTGGCTGGATATGGGCTCTCTCCTGCCATGGACTGGGCCTAGTCTGCGCGCCTCAATCTGTGGGAATCAGGGGTTCAGACAGATGGTCATGGAGTTGGTGGAATTGTGGGGTGACAAACAGAATTGACACAAAGGAATGTGGATCTGAATACAATTTGTCAAATCCAGCATCAGACTTTTTATACAGAAGAAAATAGGCAAGATCTGTGATACACCTGCAAGATACAAAGAGGTTACTATAGGTTACATAAAACAGAGGAATGCAAACCCAGAAGTACTGCCAGGAACCAACTGGGCTAAGATTCAATGTTAACAACTGGGATCAAAAACAACTCCACCTAATAAGGTCCACTTAATCATAGAAGCCATAGTTCCTATTGTAGCTTTTTGTATAGTCCACTTTCCCCCTAGGCCATTGTAAATATTGTATCTGGGTGTAACTCAGTTAGCTATAGATTTAAGTATCTAGTCTAGTTTCTCCTCAGGCCACAAACGTCCTTCTTCCTAGATAATGGTACATTCCTGTGTAGGGCAGTGACTAGCTATCCATGCCCAGGGTCAGATCAAGGACTGCCTAGAATGTAACTTAGCTATATGTCAAAAATTCAATCCTTAGAAGCACTTATAATGAAGCAATATTAAGGGAAGCACACAGATCCATTTACCAACTAAAGCAAGGAAATTGGAGCATTCTTTACACAGGATGCCACAATTCCAGGAGACTACGTTTCTGTGAACTTTTCACCTCTAGACCTCGCCCAGGCTTTTCAGCCTGTCAGGTGGATCACTACTGGAGTGGATGTAGCACTCTTCCATCCCCCACTTCCCCTATATCCATGGCACACAACTATACAAGTTTTTCTCAGACATCCTCATGTGCTCCATGATAGACACATACCTGAACACACACACACACACACACACACACACACACACACATACACACAAGTGCCTGCACACATACACACACCACAAATGCCATATTCCTAATCCTATTGTTTTTTTTTCTTTTTTTCCAAATTTTTTTATTAGATATTTTCTTAATTTACATTTCAAATGCAATCCCGAAGTTCCCTATCCCCCCCCCCATTCCCCTACCCACCCACTCCCACTTCTTGGCCTTGGTGTTCCTCTGTACTGGGAAATATAAAGTTTTCAAGACCAAGGGGCCTCTCTTCTCAATGATGGCCGACTAGGCCATCTTCTGCTACATATGCAGCTAGAGACACGAGTTCTGGGGCTTCTGTTTAGTTTATATTGTTGTTCCTCTTCTAGGGTTGCAGACCCCTTCAGCTCCTTGTGTTCTATCTCTAGCTTCTCCAAAAGATGTTGGCTTCTGGCAATTAAATTCTTCTGACAGCAGCAAGGGAAAAAAATTAGTTACATGGGTTCAAAGACTTTCCACTCTCAGTTCCCAGCATGCTAGGAGCTGTGCCTCAGTATTCCCATTTCTCAGGAAGAGTTCTATGTCTCTTTCAACCATTCAAGTTCCAAACAATAAAATATTCAGAATTTTTTCAAGTTTTCTACTAAGATACAATATAGTACTATAAGGATATTAATCATATGTTAAATTTTCTGACTGAGAAGGAAAGTGGAAATCAACCAGACCCCAAATATTAATGGCATAAAAGAAATTATAAAAACAGAAGTTTACTCTAACATATGTGTTACTTCTTTGGATCTAAAATTGACTATCTTTTGAATCTAATATTACCTGATGTTTTTGACTTTTGTTAAAGCCCCACTCAAATCCTTAAAACAAAATTATTATTCAAATGAATCATTTTCAGTGCACTAATAAATGACACTACCCTGCTGTGTGTTCTTATTTTCCTGTGGAAATAATAATGACTTTATAAATATATTTCAATATGATGCTTTTCTATTTTATAATGATTTTTAAGTATATCAAAATACAGATAATCCCTTTGTCTTAGTCAGGGTTTCTATTCCTGCACAAATATCATGACCATGTTTTGGGGAGGACTGTGGAAGGACTTTGGAACATTGGGGTTGAAGAACCACTCGTTGTTAAGAGCTCTGTCAGATGTTGTGTAAGAGCTTGGAAGATAATGTTGAGAACAGTGCAGAAGATGGAGGCCTGGCTTGTGAAATTTCAGAGGGAAAATTAAAGACTCTTTTCAGGGCCATTGTTATTTTGATTGGGAAGATGCTGTGGTTCTGGTTAGCTGGGGCTGAAGAATCAGCTGTGATTAACAAGATACCAGAACTACTAAAGTGAAACTTTTGCATTACTNAGGGAAGCAAGCCAGTAAAGAACATCCCTCCATGGCTTCTGCATCAGCTCCTGCTTTCTGACCTGCTTGAGTTCCAGTCCTGACTTCCTTTGGTGATGAACAGCTGTATGGAAGTGTAAGCCAAATAAACCCTTTCCTCCCCAACTTGCTTCTTGGTCATGATGTTTGTGCAGGAATAGAAACCCTGACTAAGACACCCTTGCTTTATTGTTCTCTTTGACATTTTTTTTCTTCAAGGAAGAACTTTAGCTGTTCTTTGGCATATAAAAGATTTCCAAATTTTCTACTCTTTTGCATTTGAGTCATTACTATACACAATAACAGTTACTTGAGCATCAAAATACAAGGTAACAGTCATTCTGACAAAAGGAAAAAAAGATGACTTATATCTGTTTAGTAATTGGTACTCCATACCATATAGACACATCAGACAGCAATGATCACATCCATAATGGTTAGGATGAGAACAGTATAACAATTTTATCCCAGTCATATTAATATCGGTTACACATCCTCTCTATTTCTTAACTGAATGATGTGGGGAAAAAAATTTGACAAGTTAAGCCAAATTTCCTTGCCTTCAATGATTTTGTGCATTTTTATTAAGTGGCAATATAGCTAAATTTATTCCAGAATAAGTCATATAGCTTGATATTTAAAAGACAATTCTATGCTTTTATGTAAAATCTTTTCTTTGACTTTTCATATATATATTATTTTATTGAGTCAAGAATGGTTCAAAATGTATTAATCCAAACTTATTTTGATGTTGAGAAGAGCATGCATTATGATGATTTAGCATTTTTGATTCTTATCTAATTATAGTCTCTTATATGCTTTCAATTTTTTTTAATTTATTGTCAAATTCACTATACTTGTTTTCTTTTTTTGAGTTGTATTTATTTTTTAATTAATTAATTAATTTTTACAGTCCATATTTTATTCTCCCCATCCACTCTCTGACTGTTTCACATCACATACCAGCTCCCCACACCCATGTCTCTACATGGATGTCCGCACTCCTGATCACACCTGTCCTCTAAACTCTCTTGAGGGTTACATGCATCATTTCTGAATGAACACAGACCCAGTAGCTCTCTACTGTATGTGTGTTGGGGGCTTTAAATCAGATGGTATATGCTGCATGGTTGCTGGTCCAGTGTTTGAGATTACCAGATTAATTGAGACTACTGGTCCTCCTATAGAATTGCCCTTCTCTTTAGCTTCTTTCAGCCTCTCCTACTTCAAAAACAGGGGTCAGCTGCTTCTGTCCATTGTTTCTGTCCATTGCAAATTTCTGCATCTGAGTCTTTCATCTGCTTTTTGGGTCTTCCAGTCATGCTAGGTGTCTTTTTGTGAGCACTCCATAGCTGCAGTAATAGTGTCAGGCCTTGGGACCTCACCTTGAGCTGGATCTGACTTTGGTCCTATTGCTGGACCTTTTTTTCCTCAGGCTCCTCTCCACTTTCATTCTTGTAATTCTTTCAGACAAGAACAATTATGGGTCAGAGTTGTGACTGTGAGATGGCAATACCCTCTGTCACTTGACATCCTATCATCCTGCTGGTGGTTGGCTCTATAAGTTCCCTCTCCCTTTTGGGCATTTTGCTTAAGGTTCCTCCCTTTGAGTCCTCAGAGTCTCTCACCTCTCAGGTCTCTGGTGCATTCTGGAGGGTCCCCACAACCACCTACCTTTGGAGGTTGCCTGTTTCTATACTTATGTTTTCTTATTAAAATCCATGTGTATAGCCAGCCACTGACAGGTCCAGACTGAACTCCATACAGTGGGAAGGAGTCAATCCCTGTCACTGTTACTGATTTTCTGCTATACTTGCATTAGAAACCTAGCATAAGTGCCACCTGAGAGGCTTCACCCCAAACTGATGGAAATAGAGGCAGAGACTCACAGCCAGACAGTAAGCAGATCTTGGGGAATACTTTAGAAGAGAAGGAAGGATTTGAAGGGCCAGAGGATCAAAGACACCACAAGAAAACCCACAGAATCTACTAACCCGGGCCCATTGGAACTCACATAAACTGAACCACCAACCAAGGAACATGCATGGGGCTGACCTAGGCTGTCTGCACAAACATTACACTTGTGTAGTGGATCTCCATGTGAGGCTCCTAACAGCAGGAATAGGTACTGTCTCTGAGTCTATCGCCTGCCTTCTTACTGGGTTGCCTTGTACAGCCTCAGTAGTTGAAGATGTGCCTACTCTCAGTGCAACTTGATATGCCAAGGCTGGTTGATATCCATGGGAGATCTCCCCTTTTCTGAAGAGAAAGAGAAGAGGAGTGGATGGATAGGTGTAGAAAGGAGAGGTGCGGGGGAAGACTGGTAGGAGAGAAGTGAGGAAAAACAGAGGTCAGAATATAACAAATTACAATAAAAATTCCATGACCACATTCCATACTTATTATGGCCATGCTATTAGATGTAATTTCTTATCTCAGAAGATTATGTCAATAACTGGGCTGTGGTTTAATTTTGCTCATCCTTATAAGGTTGCACTTCTGGAACTGCACCTTTAGGATGGCTTGAACTGTATTAACTGCTTTTAATGTTTGAACATTGGTTTGAACTTTTTTTCAACTAGACCAATTATAAATCTTCCTGCCTTGCGTTGTTGTAAATTCTTTAGATTTGAACTCTCTTTGTCATATCATTTCTTTAATTATTACTATTTTCAAGTGAAATTCTAAGTACTATCCCACATTCTAATGAGAAATCATTTTTCTGCTAATTTTCTTCTCACTTTTAAAATGGAAATGCAATGAGGTCTTCAGAGTTTTACAATACTCCAATGTGAGCAAATTATATGCACTGGTTCTTCACCTTTCCACCCCTCCCTTTTCCCCCTAGATAGTTCTCAACTGCTGCAAAGAAACAGTGCACTTGTCATAATTACAGTTTCACTTCACTTACAGAAGTCAAGGTGAAGAACCATATTTTATTCTTTTGTAAAAAAAAAAAAAATGACTTTCTTAAGTAAACAAATCCTTGCCAAATATATGTAAGATTACATGGTTTGCTAGTATTTGGTCTTAAGGCCATCCAAAACATAATTTGATCATGTACATTTAAATAAGAATTAAAATATACACGTATAGACTTGCATTACTTTTAGGTAGGATATGATTATACTTCAAACTTACCATGAAGCTGCTGAGAACTTGCAGCTGACCTTAAACTACTGATCTTTCCTTCCTTCATCTGTCAAGTACCAGGAGACAGTTGTGCACCATGGTGTTTAGCTTATATAGAGAAATTTAAATGAAGAATTCACATTCCATTTTAAAAAATTCTTTTGCCATGTAATTGTACAATGCTTATAAGATGGACCCTCAGCACTTTAAACTATATGCTACTTTAAATTTTCAAGTCGGTAAGATCAAATAACTTCTTCTAATATACTTATAGCTTCAGAAAAAGTCACTTATCTCCAAATATTTGACAGATACATCAATCTAGTTTAGTCTACAGTTTGTAATTCAGTGTAGATAAAGTGAGAAAATGAGTGTTAGTGAAGAATGACAGACCCAAGGGTAACACAGAGAGGAAACCTTAAAAACGTGTGACTTAATTAAATTTTCATTTGACACAATACTTACGATAACAGGTTTATGGCTCATTCTGAGTCCTGCTGTGCAATGAGACAGTAAATATGGAATTAAATGCCAATAGGCTGTAACTTTGTAAACACATAAAATGCAAAATGGCATAAAAGCTCTTGAATCCTGCTGACTCTTAATTGTCATCTCTAGCTTGCATTATGTCTCTATTGTTTTAAAAAAACCTAATGTTACATTATCCCTAAATTTTTATGAAAGGAAAATTTGAAGTTAAGTTGATTAAATTTATTCATTTATTTACAGAATTTTTAGATTTATAAAAATTCTAATTTCCCTAAATATACTTCCATTACACTACACCAAAAATTTACAAAAATATATTATTGATCCTTTTACATTTGCTTTGTGAAAAAACAAATAGCAAATTTTAAAAAAGTTTATTCCAGCAAAATGCAAACATTTTGGAGTCTACTAATAAATTGTAAAGGTTTGACTAATCAGATGATAGGGAATTCATAACTCTAACCCACTTTTTTAACCTATGATACCATAGCAATTTTGAAATCTGAAGTTTAACTTGTTACTTGATATTTCCCAACTTTCATTTGATATTCTGCCCCTAACTAAGATTTACCACCTTCCAATGCCCTATATTTAAGTGAACCACTAGGCCATCTTCTATAATAAGTTTTTAATTTTCTCAGCACACTTGCTTATAGCTAGCCACAAATTGAAACATCTGTATAGATTATTGAATGGAAAGTGTGTGGTCATTTTAAAATGGTAAACTTGGATTCAAGCAGTGTTATACAATCACATTTTCCTCTTTAAAATCAGTTTTATTGGGATAGATGTCAAATAGCATGAAGCTCTCCCATTAAAACTGTAAAAGCTAACAAAGTCACAGTGTTGCACAACTATAACAATAGGGAGAAAGTTTTGACTTAGAATTCTATCTTGAGATTGACATACTATCTTGAACGTTACTGCTTCAGTGTTATACACCTTTGTTTAGGAAGAGTCTTCGAGATAAACTAGAATTTCATATGATAAATATTTTAAATAAGATAAGGAATACAATATTTATAAACAATATTTCTTATTTCTATGGTTTGTAGAATGTCTTTGTCTAATATAAACTGATATTATGTTAAGTGTTATAAATACTTATATGCATGCCATAACAATTAGTGGGAAAAAAGAAGCCATGAAATTGAATGAATTCAGGAAAGAGTATATGGGAGGATTTGGAAGGAGAAAAATAATAAGCAAAATGTTGCAATTATGTTTCAGTATCGAGAGAGAGAGAGGGAGAGAGAGAGAGAGACAGAGAGAGAGAGAGAGAGAGAGAGAGAGAGAAGTTCTGCCCCTTCTGCCTGGTGCTCATTTCTGCTGGGGCACATTCCTAACTGTATCTGCTCCAGTGAAGATTCCATATCCTGACCCATCCTAGATGACCCATGGAACACAGAGCAGTAGAGGACAAGCTGTACTCAGAGCAGTTGGACAACAGGATGACTATTCTGAATACTCAACAGTCTGAAGACCTCCCAGGAGATCTCCTATAGCCAGGCCAACAGGTCAGCAGCTCCTCTGACCCTCTGAAGATTCCCCCAGAAGGAAGGGCCCTCAGGTGGCCTGCTACATCCAAGAATGCAGGCCTATCAGGAGACCTGAGGCAACTGAGGTACAAAAAAGGTGAGTCTCCAGACAATCACCCAGATGAACAAACACCAGGGATATTCAAATGGCAAATGGCAAGGACAAGGCCATAAGCCAATATACATGTGCATCATCAGAACCTTGTTCTCCCACCAAAGTAAGCCCTGAATATATGAACACACCTGAAAATCATGAATATGTCTTAAAATACTAACTCATAACGATAATAGAGTCCTTTGTAGAGGATATAAAATCTCACGGAAAGAAATACAGGAAAACAAGTGAAGGAATTGACTAAAGCAATCCAAGACCTAAAAGTAAAAGTAGAAACAATAAAGAAAATATAAATGGAGGCAACCCTGGAAATGGAAAGCCTAGGAAAGAGGTCAGGAATTACAGATGTAAGTATCACCAACAGAATACAAGAGATAGAATTGAGAATCTCAGCTGTAGAAGATACCATAGAAGAGATTGACAAAACTGTCAAAGAAAATTCATAACATAAAGAATTTCTAACCCAAAGCATCCAGGAAATTCAAGACCAAATCTAATAATAATCAGAATAG